>PQWD01002722.1:0-15856 GCA_019425675.1 Leucinodes orbonalis | reverse complement strand
AGTCTGTCCAGTAACTGCTCCTCTAAAGTTCCAGTTTTCAGTTTCAATTGACTTTGCTCGTAGTACTTGCTCGGCCGTCTCTCTAAACATGATTTAAAGTTTCAGCGGAGATCTGTTTCTGCGTGGAAATAACATTTCTTTGCAAACTGTTTATTGCGCTTTAGAGCTCGATGAGTGCTTTTCTAACTTTATAATGAAATAGGAGAGTTTACAGTACTTATATTTGACAACCCATTTGGCGTAGCGGTTGAGACGTCGACTACCACACCAAGGGTTCCAGGTTCGATCCCCGGGCAGTACAAGCATTTGTGTGCATGAACATGTCTGTTTGTTAAGTCTAGGCGTTTTCTAGGTATAATATGTATGTATTTACAAAAAATATATAAGTATGTTTATCCGTTGTTTAGTACCCATAATACAAGCTTCACGCTTAACTTGGGGTTAGATGGCGCTGTGTGAATTTCAGCGGATATATATTATTGTTATTGTGAGCGTCGGTGGCTCAATGGTGTGGACTGTCGCCTTCCTACCGGGAGGGCTGAGGTTCAAATCCCGACACGTATCAATGTGTTTTCGAATTTTCGAAAATATATGTACGTTATCCGACGCTTTTACGGTGAAGGAAAACATCGTGAGGAAACCTTCATGCACGCCTGCGAAGAGATTCGAAGGTTGTGTGTGAAGTCGTCCAACCCGCACTGGGCCCGCGTGGACGACTAAGGCCTTAACACCCTATATGGGTAGGCTCGTGCCCCTCGGTGGGGACGTTTAATGAGCTAATATTTATTGTATTTACAATTCCAAAGTGTAATCCTATAGGTATTGTGATTTCTATTTTGTTATATCTAATATACATACTTCAATATTATGATATATAAATGAATGATTGCGTTTGACAACGCCTCAAATAAATATCCTCAGAATCACAGCGCCATATAGCCCCAAATTAAGCATTTAGCCTGTGATGAATAAATAAATATCCACTGACATTCACACAGCGCCATCTAGCCCTAATAAGCATGTAGCTTATATTACGGGTACTAAACATACTTTTGGAGAACATCGTGAGGAAGCCTGTAAACGCCTGCGAAGTGATACAAAGGTTGCGTGTGAAGTCGGCCAATAAGCCACTAAGGCCTATACACCCGCCACGTGGTCGGTAGGGACGTATAATGAGCTGATGATAATTGTTATGAGGGCTGTATAAATTGCGCGACTATTAGTATACTAGTTCACACAATATACCAGAATATTCGATATAAGAAGTAATGTAATTTTAAGCCATTGATTACAAGGTCATATAGCAGGAACCGCTCGTGGCGGGTTCGTTTGTCCTTAACCTAATTGACCCGATTCCCAGGCGGGCGTTTCGCGGGAATTATTTATGAGGAAACTCACTGATGAGAAACTTTCCGACTTCCTACGTCAAATTAATACTGCACATTTGAACGGTTCAATACATTCAATTATGTAGGATTGATAAATAATAAATATAAAGAAATATCCACTGACATTCACACAGCCCCATCTAACCCCAAGGTACGAGCGAAACTTGTATTATGGGTACTATTTTTTTGTTTAATTTTTATTATTTACATATTATACACAGAAAAACCTTCGCAGGCGTGCGCAGGTTTCCTCACGATGTTTTCCTTCACCGTAAGAGCGTCGGATAACGTACATATATTTTTCGAAAATTCGTAAACATATTGTACGTGGCGGGATTTGAACCTCAGTCCACCCGGTAGAAGGGCGACAGTCCACACCATTGAACCACCGACGCTACAATAGCTGTTGCTTCTTTGTATCTTAGCTTAAGATAATTAGGCCCGTATTCTAGAACGATACTCAAGCCTTGATATTTTTTCAATAGTAAAAATCTCTTTCTAACTCTATTTAAGTAAATATCAACGCTTGATTCTTGTTCTAGCATACGAGCCTTAAAATTAAGCAAAGTAATAAAACTTTTTCCGACGGTACTAGGAGACCATTATAGTAAAGAGATATTAGTTTTGAAAGGATAAATCAAACTCGATGGCGTAACGTTTAGTAGTACGTACAGATGACGAACGAACAGGTCAAGTAACTATCACGATGTCGGTTGTTGATGTGTACAGGACGGTCAGGATGCTCTCCTGATGGTAAGTGATACGCCTGATCACGACAGAGCAGCATTGAAGGAGACCAACAGCTGATAGATAGTTATTATCCTCCATCAATGCGCTGCGCCCGTGACTTGAGGCAACAGATGTTAGGTCTCTAATACCCGGTAATTTCACTGGTCCGTCTGGTACGGCTTCTATTTTGGGATGGTAAGCGTTAACACCTATACTGGCCCGTGGGGTGAGTTCGGCCCAAAATCTCCATAGTCATGCTATGTGGGGAGTAGTGGGAAGGCCTGACCCTTCAAAGGGATACTTTAGGCTGATGATGAAATCGAGCTTAGGTATAATACCAAGTTATCTATATATTTTTTTATTTGTAAGTGCTATACACTTTTTGGAATTTTACATAATAATAATAAATAAAATTTATCTCACAAAGATTAACTTAACAATTTGACATAGGTAGAAAACATATCTTAGAAGTAAGAGACTGGAGCCCGATCTATGATCCCATACTGAGAATAATAATGTTATTGTTCCGTATTGTGTCACATTATTGACGAAATAATAAATAAATATCCACTGAATTCACACAGCGCCAAGCCCCAAGTTATGCGTGAAGCCTGTATTATGGGTACTAAACAACGGATAATATACTTATATACATTTTTTTTTGTAAATACATACATATTATACATAGAAAACACCCAGACCATTATAAACAGACATGTTCATGCACACAATTGTTTGTACTGCCCGGGGATCGAACCCGGAACCCTTGGTGTTGCAGCCGACCTCTCAACCGCAACACCAAATGGGACGTCAAATCAATGATATTCTGTATATATAAAGGTAGATACGCCATCCGTGCCTCAAAAACGAACCCCCGAAGAGAGTACAGTTTGTACTCTTTTGTTTAGGTAAATGTGTTCGAAATTCGAAATATGTGTATGTGTGTTGTCACTGCATTTGGAACACTTTTATCGATTATTTTGTGAGCATATCAGGAATCTATACTTTTTTACATCATTGGACGAAATGAACTATCAGTTAGTTTATTTATTTAAGGACAACCAATATAACAATCGATGATAACTTTGACAATTAGGTATAACCTATTAGTAACATAACAAGTCGCTGTTATACTTAAAGGCTGCCACGAGATGCACTAATTTATGCCTTTTAATAAATTACTTAAAATTTTAATTTTTTTTTAATAAGTTATATCTGAAACAAAACTATTTTCCGGACCCAAATACATCTAATAACAAAGTTTATCAAAGAGATCGATCGAAGTCTTTTTGAATAATAAATATTAAGCTTTGTCTACAGCTTTATTTTGATCTAATTTTACGAGTATTTATAAAGATGTGTTTAGTTACCACATCTTTTCGGTACATACAGGTACTGCCTATACAAAAATGCAATGTAAACACACGACTCCGTATATTGTTTCAATATTATTTGTACTGTTGACGTAAATAGGAATTTCATTGCCTATGTTTGTTCGGTTTTCCTGTGCCGCGAACCCTGATTCCCGGGTATCCTTGACCCGTTCCTCCATCCCGGGAATTCATTTATGAAGTCTTAATTACGGTCCCGCTTTGTTACCTCCTGAGATGCCCTTCCTGGGTGAATTTAACGTATAATGGAATGATTGTTTGGTTGATGAATTTGTAATAATATATATGTCAGCATTATTTTGTAAAGCAATATATCTCCCATTTGTTTTTAAGTCATATAACACTGTTTCTGTATTCGTGTTTTTGATATGAGCATGTACTGGCCAAAACACTAAAAGAAAAATTAATAATAACCTTCAGAATAAAATTTAAACGGAATAGGAAAATACGAAAAGAACTAGGAATTGTTAGCGTTATATTTAATGCTAAAACTTAATTGTAGTCTTGAATCAAACTGTGTGAATCAAATTGAAGTACAGTAATTACATTAATAAAGGACTTTCTTTTATAAATATTTTGTTTGTTGTTTGGTTGTTTCTATGTGTAACATGTTTGTTTTTAATGGAAACATGTAGGTGAAATGTATGAAGTATGTGTGATTATCTAATTTGGGGATAAGTATACATACGCAGTTGAGACATGGACACTAACTGCGGGATTGGTTCACAAGTTCAAAGTCACTCAACGCGCAATGGAGCGAGCTATGCTTGGAGTCTCTCTTAGGGATAAGATTAGAAATGATTTAATTCGTAAGAGAACTAAAGTTACCAACATAGCCCGCCGGATCAGCAAGTTGAAGTGGCAGTGGCTGGTCACGTATGTCGCAGAACCGATGGCCGTTGGAGCAGACGAGTTCTGGAGTGAAGACCGCGTCTTGGCAAGCGTAGCGTAAGACGCCCTCCGGCCCTATGGACCGACGACTTGCGAAAGGTCGCTGGTGGAAGCTGGAAGAGAAAGGCGGAGGACTGGGATGTCTGGCGCAAAATGGAGGAGACCTATGTCCAGCAGTGGACTGCAATAGGTTGAAGAGAGATACGGCGCTTTATGAATTTCAGTCGATATTTAAATCGTTTTTCACAAATCGACAACGTATTCTTGTAACAGGGGTAAAAATATTTCATAGTTAGAACAATTGCTTAACTTGTTACTGTTTTAATTCACGAATATTGCATCAATGATAAAAAAAATTAACGACTTGCATCGCACCAAAACTTTCTACGTAATATCATCCAGGAAAACTAACCGATGAGTATTCTTGCTTGAAGTTCCCTTGACCCGCCATATTCCTCTATTATTTATGTATGATTTTCTTTGCCTTCGGATCTAATAAATATAATAATGTTGTACCATACAAAATGGCTTTTGCGGAAAGGTTTACATACAAAGGAAATTTTGTATTTTACGTAAAGATTGGTACGCCCCTGACCTAATTGTGTATTCAATTTACCTTTAGAGCACTGTATTGCCTTGCACCTCATGTAATGAAAATCTATGTAGGTAGGTTTAAAACTAATATCTAAAATAAGGGCAATTAAAATCGAGATGGTTATCAAAATAGTGAGTGGCAGGGCTTGGAAACCGTTATTTTTTATGAATTTACCTACGGAACTTTTTGGAAAAGATTTCGTTCCTCTAAACCGGTAGAACCGGTTTTAAAACATGGGTATATTTATTTAACCGGTTAAAATTTCCATCCAGGGAAATAAAATGAAGTTCGAGATGAATTATTTCGCAGCACCCCGTTGTCTGCGTGCATAGCACACTTACAGACTGAACGGCATTTGCCAGTGCACAGCAGATACGAGTTGCAGCTGACCTCACTATAAACCGGTTTATTTAGGTTCCAAATATCGTTCCTTTTTGGTTCCGCTCCAGAACGAAACTATATGACAAAATCGGTTTAACCCTTATAATACCGGTTAATGTTAAACCGGTTTACAAGCCCTGCTAACTGGGTTAGGTATCTTCTGCAGTGTCAGATATAATCCCATTAAATAGGAACGTTATGTACTTCTATGTTTGGAGAAGCGTGCACTGTCACATGTGAAATTATTAGGTAATTCAGAAACAGATTGCCGTCCAAGGGTTTCTTACAGGAGGTTTTCCGTAACGTAATTCACCTTCTGCAGAATCACACTCGATCGGATTAAACATCTGCTCGTTTGCGTACGTCCTTAAAATGAAAATAAGAATTTCTAACAAAAACAAGCCCTTTTTCATACAATTTGTTTTGTTTGTGAAATTATTCCGCTTGGGCGGGCATCGTTCAAGCGTTTTCATTATGTAATACATACTTATTCTGTGGTTACACGCCTGAATTGATGCGATGGAACGTGACGCAACGCCATACATATACGCATACGTACTCACGCCTTCTCCCAAAGGGATAGGTCGAGATCATAGGGGCTTCCGATCTACATACATTTTATGTGGTAAGAAATAAACAATATATAATAATGTTGGTGACTTCCATTCATTTTTGCCTGTCATTTTCTCTTCAACCTATATTCATAGTCTGCTTCTGGACTTAGGGCTCCCCTATTTTACACCAGATAGCCCAGTCCACCGCTTTCCTCATCCAACCTCCACAAGCGACCTTTCGCCAGTCGTCGACCTACGTCTTGGCAAGTTATGCCGAAGGGTAATCTACGCTACGCTTGCAAAGACGCGGTCTACACTTCAAGGCTAGACTGTTCCAACAGCCACGGCTCTGGGACAAAGAAGACCGGTCCACTGCCACTTTAATTTGCTGACGCACACACACACGCACGTAGACATACAAAAAACTTTTACACAAACAAACACATGGAATAACGGCCATAAATATTTAAAACAGGAAACGTTACACGTGTACGTGGATCTTTATAAAAGCTCGTCCTCATTGTAGTCAGTCTACAGCTTAAGAACTCATCCGACCGGAATGAGCCCGCATATAGCCCGGGTCACAATTTACGATTCACAACGTTGCATATTTTGTGTTGCGAATGCCATTGTGCAGATTTAAAAAAAGGTAATAAAAAAGGTTATAAAGACGTCTGACTGTGATTGCGCTTAGTAAACATATGAATTTAATAAAAGCAGACATTGTGAACAAAGAAAAATGGTTTCAAGGAAATACATGTCACTGACTTACATTACATTTTGAAGACCCGTGTGGTGTAATGATTGAGACATCGGCGCTTACACTAAAGGTTCTGGGTTCGATCTCCGGGCAGTACAAATTTGTGTGCATGAACATGTCTGTTTGTATTGGTTGAGTGTTTCTATCACAGATTTCCCAATACAGGAGATGGGGCAAGCCGCGTTTAAAGTGCGACAACTGTAAGCTCAACGAGCATACACTGGCTACCAGTTTACGCTCTGTGAGACGAGTCAAGACGCACGAATATTAGAAGAAATTACCGTTTTTTTTTCCAAAATGCCATCCTGTGCAATTGTACATGCCATCATCGCAATGAATCAGTAAATTTACCAAGTAAATATATAACTTTCACAGGTAAGAACCGAAAAGAAATTGCGACACTGGGACTGCCTATAAACTTGGCAGCTTGTCCAGTCTAATGTATATTCTGATGTCTGTGGTTTCTATATTATAACACGTATGTGTTTACAACAAAAGTTTGTTTATGCGTTGTTTAAAACCTTTTAGTACAAGCTTTTCGTTTAAATTGGGGCTAGAGGGCGCGTGAATGTTTTTAGATATATATTTATTGAAGTCAATCATCTGTCAGATAAAAACTCAACATCAATATTGTTAAATGTATAACCATTTATATTCACTCCTGCTTCACTTCGAGATTAGTTACGCGACTGAAGTAAAATAAAACCCTGGGTTTTCAATTAACTTTCCCTCCAATAAACGAGAAATTATGATAGGCATGAGTGCCTGTGATGGAGTTTAATACTTGTGAGGGGCTGGCCAATTTATTTCATTTGCGTCGTAAATAACGCGCGCTGCAACCACATTTAGATATTACATTTTTCCTTCTCAGCCGTCTCTTCTCTGATTCTCTTTTCGACATAGTGTCACTTATTTTGATTGCTTATAGGGGTGATGGTATTAATTTTCAGGCCCACAGATTTAAGATTGTGTATTCTGAAATCTGCGGTCAGGCCTCTTTTGATTAGCATCAATCAATTATCTTTCCTGCGAGATGTCCAATATTCCTGCCAGTCTTCTGCATAACGAAAGTACTATCCCTTAGTGTATAGAGTTTTTATTAGACTTATCCATTGAGTAAGAGGTCGTTGAACCGTACGGTATCTAGACACACACAATAGAACATTTTTTGTTAGACATCTCGTGTAGATGCTTCAAGGGGATAACTAAAAATTATCTTCTAAAAGTCACCTACTCGATCTCTACCTTCAATCTATTGCAATCCAATTGCATAGGTCTAAGCTATGTCTAGCAATGGAGAGGCCATGCCATCCCTAGAAAGGAAAATGTCCAGGCGTCTTTTGGGCATAGACAGATATAGTCTGAGACCGGTGACAGGAACCATCACTGGACACTGAATATTAAACAAGCATTTCCACACGCTAGGTACTAAATACAGTCCTCTGTGCAGAGCGTGCATGGAGGAGGAAACGGTGGCGCATGTGCTTCTTAGGTGTAGCCCAGAACCGCAAATAAAATATCGGTTCACCGGTATCACTTGCGGACGCCCTGAGAAAACCGGAACCATTTATTTGCTTCTGGAGAGATATAGGCTTGTTGAAGTGACCAACAGGCCGCCATGGCTCTCGCATAATGGTCCACTTTAAGGACTTAGTGTGGAAACGAACCCCAGTAACAGAATATAGACATATATCTTCACTGTTCTGCGCCAGATATCTTAGTCTTTCGTTTTCCTCATTCAGCTCCCACCAGCGACCTTTCATAAGTAGTCGATGCATCGGGCCGACAGGGCGCTACGCTAAGCTTGCCAAGACATGGTCTCCACTCCGTAACTAGCAACTCATTTTCAAACCATTAGGTATATTTATAATATAATTTTGATATCGAATTATTAAGTATTTATATTATAAATACTATTTATTTAATAAATTCTTAATATTAAAATTAAAATATAACTAATTCAAATATATTTACAAAAAGCCTAGAAACATAAATAAATACAAAAATATATTTTTTTTTATTCATAGGGAAAACTCCCTATAAATAAAATATCTGATTGAGGTCGCCATCATGTGGAAAGGTGCCCAAGAAGTTATACTTGTAGCAAGTGCCTTTAAACTATATCATTTACCATCATATGACCTTGCTCCTCCTATAGCATAAATAATGATTAATTTTCGTAAAATAAAGCCTTGTGACAAACCTCCGTTACAAAAATAACGATGATACATTATTCGAAAGGAGATTGCGAAGCGCACGGACACGTAATTTGAAACCGGTGACTTGCGAATTTTCCAATCACAAAAGTGAAACGCGCCATTTCTATACAAAACGGTGTACAAAGGGATACGAGTCTGCTTTTTCACAAGCGTCAAACGCCGACAGAATTGAATAATAACAGCACTCAACGCCGTCAGTTTTTGCAAATATTTTTACATATTATTCATCTTTGTTGAATATGCGACGTAGCTGAGTATAATGTAGTTTATAACGGTATGGAAAACATCACGAAAACTTAGGAAAAAGTCTTCTCTTCGACTTATCGCGGACTATTGCTGGGCATAGATCGTCTTCTTTCTTCCTTTCCTTTCACCTTTCGTAAATTGTCGGTCTATCGGGCAGGAAGGCATCCACGCTATGCTTGTCATGACGCGGTTTTCACTTCACAACTCGTTTTCTACAACCATATGTGAGGAATTAAGGTTATCAATTTGAATGAATTGATTGATTTGAAAACATTTAGCATAGAGATAGCAACGCTCTCTATTTAATTTCCCAAGCAAACTACTACTAAAAAAGTATAACAACAACCAATTGTTACCAAAGTTTTTTTGTTCCAGCTTCAATAAACTGCTCCTCCAAAAAGAAGAACTGGAACAGAAGCAACTGCACCTACTTCAGGTGGTAGAGAGCGAGAGAACTTCGAGGTGGCAGTACGCGCAGCAGTGCGACGAGCTGTCAAACGAGGTCAAGAAACTCAGGACTGAGGTAGGCTATATTATTTTATATAATTATGTATTTTATTAATTTTATGAGCGTCGGTGGCTCAGTGGTGTGGACTGTCGCCTTCCTACCGGGAGGGCTGAGGTTCAAATCCCGACACGTACCAATGTATTTTCGAATTTTCGAAAATATATGTACGTTATCCGACGCTCTTACGGTGAAGGAAAACATCGTGAGGAATCCTTCATGCACGCCTGCGAAGAGATTCGAAGGTTGTGTGTGAAGTCGTCCAATCCGCACTGGGCCCGCGTGGACGACTAAGGCCTAATCACCCTATACGGGTAGGCTCGTGCCCCTCGGTGGGGACGTTTAATGAGCTGATGATGATGTATTTATATTATTTTATATAGTATGTCGCTTTGGTTCTAGGGATAAATACCTGAACCGCACTGACAACACCAAAGCACAGTCTTAGGCACAGTGTCTTAGGCTAAGAGCTATCTGCGTTCGCGACTTGCCCGGTGAAACTGTGAAGGCAAAAAGTTTACCCGAAAAAATAAAACACTCACACTGGCAGGTTTTTAGTGCTTGTTTTCTTAGTGTGGCTACATTACTAGGTAGACTCGATACTGATCGTCTAGGTAGGTACCACCGCAGTGCCGGATATCATCCCGTGAAACAGGAGTGTTATGCACTTTTGTGTTTCGGGATGAGGGCACTGTAGCTAGTGAAATTACCTGGTATAAGAGACCTAACATCTGTTGTCTCGGGTGACGGGCGCAGTGCGACGTTGATGGAGGATAATAACTGTCTTATCAGTTGTTGGTCTCCTTTAATACCGCTCTGTCATTGTCTGGCGTATCACTTACCATCAGGTGAGCGTACAGACCGTCTTGTAAACTTATAACATAAAAAAAATATAGACAATCACCTGATTGTTAGAAATGAAATATAATTCCCTGCTTAAGAGGGCAAGTACAGATTGAAATCTTGGATATGTTATTGACAAAATTGCGGTCGGAAGTAAAAATCTCCTCAAAGTATTTAAGGCTGCATAGTTTAAAATCTCATTCCAATATTGTTTAGAATTACTCGTAATTATCTTGTAGGCAACTATCTACTAGACTAGAGAAGAGAATATGACTGAAAATATGGCGATATTTGTTACTAAAAATACTTATACAATATTTACAAATTGGTTCTAGTTGTGCACCTACAAGAAAGAACATGAGCCCAGCACTCGCGCAGACTCCACGACGAGTCTTTCCACAACGGAATCGCCTGACATCGATCCTGTAGAGCTGAGGAAAATCAAAAAAGTTCAGGTAACTAAAACATATTGATTAATTTCTTCTTGCAAACGTAATGATTGCTTCAGGGCCGAACCTAATAAGGCGGCAAAAATATTTGGGTCCCCTTCCGGGTTAAGACGTCAAATGTTATGATAACAACGTTTCACTTTCGAAGTTTTCGCAATCGGCATGTTGAATGGGCTCAAAAATAAATGTAATAAAGAAATTGATTAAAGCTCAAAACCTAAAACTTCATAATGATAATCAACATATCGAATCATTTATTGATATCCAAAAAAGGTTAGTTAAAAGTGCGTTAAATCACTTTAATCAAAAGTGCGTCATTAAAAGAAAACTTTTTTGTCCTTCTGAACTTGATGACTTGGAAGTTTACAGTAGAGATGAGGATGGTTTCATCAATAGCATTTTTTTCAGAGTTTCTTCAGAGGATGGTTGTGCCGACGTCGATGGAAGCAGATTGTGGAACAATACATTAAGAGTCCACACGCTGAAAGCATGAGAAAGAGAAACAGGTATATTTTTGTAAATAACATTTTCCGTTTAATCTAAATATATATAACTCAAAGGTCTGACTGACTGACAGACATAATGGTCTATCAACGCATAGCTCAAACCACTGGACGGATCAGACTGAAATTTGGCATGCACCGACCGATTTCACCATATCACCTAGGCATCCGCTAAGACAATTTTGATTAGTTCTACCTCCAATGGGATAAAACAGGGGATGAAACTTTGTCAATTTTAATGGCATGGCATTTTAAAGGCATCTCCTAAGAAAAAATATTGTTCACCCCTAAGTGGATAAAATAGGAGATAAAAAATAATACTCCTTAACGCGAGCGAAGCCGTGGGCAAAAGTTAGTTGTGACTTAAGATTCGATGCTTTATTTATTAATTTGAGGGACGCACAATACTCCCTGAATCATCACCTCGATATTTCCTATTTTGCCTTCGAGGTTATTCTTAGATGGGCAAAGAAATTACTGGTTATTAGACATTTTATGTAATTGTCGCTTTGTGGTAATCCTACCTCAAGCTCTACTTTTGTAATCATCATCATCGCTGCAGCCTAAATTGTCCACTTCAAAACGAAGGCCTTTCCTGATAATTTCCACGCGGATCAATTCCTAGCAGTTGACATCCATCACCTTAACCAGTTTATCAGTCCATCTGGTTTGGGGTCGGCCTAAGCTTCTTTTATATAGTTGTCAACTATTGTATAAAGCTTATCGCAAAACAAATGCGTGCAATAGATAAACTACCAACTAATACTAGGTTATATATTGAGTCGTCTAGGTCAGTAACCACCACAATGCCTGATATCATCCCGTGCAATGGGAGTGTTATATACTTCTGTGTTTCAGGACAAAAATACAGTATTCTATTACTACCTATAGGATATATGTAAGGTATCCTATAATAGGATACATCTGTTGTCTCCCGGGTGTTGACGGGTAGTGTTGACGGAAACATTTGTAATGCCGTAATTGGCTTCATTAAACACTGTGTCTGTCTTGGGCAGTTGTATCACTTAAAATCAAACAGCAAACTGGTATTTTCTTTTATTTATTTATTTCATGAATTTATTTTATTTTAAGTCATAGGATTAAAGTTAACGTTCCTTATATAAAATGAGATGCTTCTTAAGTATATCTAAATTCTATTGTTTTTATTTTTCAGTTTGGTATTCAAAATGGTTGAAGCTGAAGAAGAATATCTAGAACAGATGGAAATACTGGTAAGTAAAAACTATTCACAGAATTCATTATGTTATTTACGTAAACCAATGATATTCTGTATATATAAAGGTAGATACGCCATCCGTGCCTTAAAAACGAACCGCCGAAGAGAGTACAGTTTGTACTCTTTTTAAGGTAAATGTACGTTCATTTGAAATATGTGTTCGTGCTGTCACTGCTTTCGGAACACTTATTTCGATTGTTTTGCGAGCATATCACCAATCCATACTTTTTTACATCATTGACGTAAACTCATTCACAGTTAGTAGCAAAATATGGTGCGAGTACGATTTTGTACTATGACTTTCGGTAGACTGCAAGTTAAATTTCAACATTTTTGTGTTTTCTTTTAGGTAACATGCTTTCTAAGGCCTTTTAAAATGGCTGCCAGCTCAAAGAAGCCTCCGTGCACTCATGAAGATGTCAACTCAATCTTCCTGAACAGTGAGACTGTGCTGTTCTTGCATCAGATATTCTTCAAAGGTCTTACATCAAGAATGGAGTCGTGGCCTACGCTAGTACTAGGTGAATATAAAATATTAAATAGAATTATGTGGAATTTTTGTTTCTTTTTTGTATGATAGGTGGGAAACTAGAGACGATTTACTGATAGCAACCTTTATCGTCAAATAACAACGTGTTGTTTCATGCCAGTGTCCTGTGAGGCCGACCCTTCACACGTTATAACAAAGGAAAACAGTCCCATGCACCCACACAACAATAATTTTCAAAAACATGAATGGTTATTGTGACGTACGATGAACTTTGTGCTATCAAAATAAAAAAAAATAATACTTTTTTCACTTTTGAACCGGTCCCGTAACTCCCATCAAAAATATGATTACAAACATATACTTAGTAGTGGATTGCATATAGGAGACCTATTCGACATGCTGCTCCCGATGCTGACCATCTACCAAGAGTACGTGAGGAACCATCACTACTCGCTGCAAGTCCTCACGGAGTGCAAGCAGACGCAGCCGTTCGCCCAACTCCTGACCAGGCTGGAGAGCAAGCCGGCCTGCCAGAGCCGAAGCTTGGAGACTTTCCTTACGTACCCTATGCATCAGGTAAGGTATCCATTGATATGATGTTGAAGAAGTATTAACCAAATGAAATGGAATAACCAAATGAAACCTGAGTAGTAAGAATAAAGTAATGAGCATTGATTTATTTTTGGACTATCGTGAATTTTGCCCTCGCGAAGACTAGGTATTGTTATAAAGTAACAAAAATTATTATTTATTAAACTAGGAACTGAACAAACTTACAATATAAAAACACTACAACACTAACATCAAACTAAAAACCTTAATAAATAAAATATTATACCTAAAAAAATAATTAAAAGAACTCCCTTTAGGTAAAGTTCCGAAGAAAAATAATTTTAAGTAACCAAAAAACAACTTAAAGACTTTCAATTCAATCATCATCCTCCATCTCATTGAATTCCAATGCATAACATGCATCTTAACACCAAAAGTGGTAACCAGGACCAACAGCTTAAACTGATTTGAAACGGATGACGGGATTCAACAAATATTATCTCATCAAAAACATTCTGTAAAAAATCTAGCCAAGTCACGATGGAGCTGCTTGATTATCTCTAAAAAGTAATGAAATCAAGACAAAGACGTGCCAAGTCTAAGGTTCCTTACTGCGATTACTTTATTATTATGGTTAATGTTGTGGGACTTGACCGTTGAACATTCTTTATATGTTATTGCCTTAATCAAGCCTACACTAGGATACCTTTATCCTATCATACTTAATGCTACAATTTTTTATTTGTAATACATTTAAGAGCGCTTGACTGCCATCTCACTTAATGGAAAGTGACGATGCAGCCTAAGGTGTATCATGCAAACTCAAATAATGCCTCATGTCTTGAAAACCCCTAAATTAAATGTACTGGGAAAAACAGACGCGAAGTTTTTTTCACTGCCTTGCAGTATGGACGATGAATAAAGAACCGAACTTTTAAGTACGAATAGGTGGTATATCGACAACAAAGGGGTGGAATCCTTCCCTACGACGAGTTGTCCGATAAAGAAATGATGCTGGAAGAATCAAATTGTACAATTGAATTGTTAGTTCTATTTCTAAATAAATGTTATCATCAGCCGATAACGTCGCACTGCAGGGCTCAGGACTCAGTGAGTCCATAGTTATAGCATAGCTTTAGGAACAGGTAGTTTTCTTAGTAGAAAAATAATTTTGATTTGTTTTCCAGTAGGGAAACTTATAATTTAAGAACACATTCAATATTACTCCCAGATCCCCCGGTACATAATAACACTCCACGAGCTCCTGGCGCACACGCCTCACGACCATGTGGAACGACGCAGTCTGCAACATGCGCGCGCAACTTGAGGAGCTCTCACGGCAAATGCACGACGAGGTATGAACTTAGTAGATTAATACCACAGATGGTAAAATTTAACTTGTCTTGAAAGCCCTTGGGTGACCTTAAATTCTCGAAAGGATGCCACTGGTTTATGTCGTTCTCATAATTTTCTGCTGGCTATTTTAAGCTATAAGCGATATTGACACCATGGCAAGTTATACAGTTTTATTTTCAAATGTTATGTCTTTTCATTTCGCTTTTTGTTGAGGTATTTGTAATTTAAAATAAATTTCTGAATGCATCTTGAAAAATAAATAAAGAGTCCCTTGTTTCGTGTAATTTTCCATGGTCTACTAAAACTGCAAGTTTGACTTAGATCTGTTTCTATTTACTAGCCAAGTTGTAAAATTAATGATTTAGGAGAAAACATGTGAAATAATAAGTTTCCATAATTACACAGGTCAGTGAGACGGAAAATCTAAGGAAGAATTTGGCGGTAGAAAGAATGATAATTGAAGGTTGTGATATATTGTTGGACGTCAACCAAGTATTCATAAGGCAAGGTAACTAAATGTTAAATTATTTTATTCTTTTCATGAAAATACTTTGTTTTCTAGAAAGCACATAATTCTCTTTTGCTGAAATAATTATTCAGAAGTCTTAATTGAATACTAAAATACGATATTATTTTCAGGAACTTTATCTCAAGTCGTAGGAAAAGGAAGGAGGGCCAGCTTGCAATCTCGTCAAGCGTTTCTATTTAGCAACCACCTGCTGCTGACCACTAGGGCTACTGGTGGAAGGCTTCATTTGCCCCCAACG
>PQWD01002720.1:40328-104645 GCA_019425675.1 Leucinodes orbonalis | reverse complement strand
CTAGCAGTTCACATCCCACCACCTTTACCAGATTGATTACGTAAAAAGTTATAAGCAAGCAGACTGAATTCTAAAATGATTCTGAAACTAATAAAATAAAATAAATTTCAGCCCAAGAAACCGCATGCTATCGTTATGATTACTCTCATAAAATGTGTGGAATAATGTCCTTTTGATAGTCTGGAAAAAATTTGGTCTGATAGCGAGGTGATATAAAAAAATGTTCTCAAGTAAATGCCTAAACTCAGTTGGTCTGGTAATCATTTAATGAACAATAAACATACGGTACTTACACGATTCCTAATCTGTGACGTCACTAAATCATCGATGACTTGACCCAACTAAAAATATTTTCCACTCGACATTTCCGAGGTTTTGCGCAACGATTCACCTCGGACGTGTAGGGCTGGTACGGATGCTGATTCCTTTGATTTTTGTAACTTACTATGATTTTAGGCTTAAAGATGAACCAGCCTGGATCTGGGAGGTATTTAAAGAAATCTATATATTAACAATTGCGTTTCAAAACATTTATCTTAATCTACTTTATGTACACAAAAATGTTCATTTGATTGAAAAAAACCGTAAAAGAGTCGGATGTATGTATCATTACGAAATTCGAAAATACATTGGTACATGGTTGGAAATTTGAACCTACTCCCTTCGTATCGGAAGGCAACAGTCAACACCAATGAACTTGATATATATCTAGGAATTAAAAAAGAAAAAACACAACGACTTTTGTCCAATGTTTGTCAAACGCCCATCCCAGTGCCAGAAAGCCATCAACACTCGGAATGAAACATTGTTAAATTCCCGGAGCGTTCCGCGTGGTCGCTCGCGACACCGATTTGGCAAAAGTCTTGCTTACCATTATATCGAAATAATACTAGAGATATTTTACTACGAGTACAGAAAGGCCTATTGACCTCCGCACCGACACTCGAGGCTCTGGAGGGTGCAAATTCAAATCCCGCCACGTACCAATGCCTTTTCGAATTTTCGAAATTATATGTACCTACGTTTATCCGACGCTCTTACGATGAAGGAAATCATCGTGAGGAAACCTATGCACGCCTACGAAAAAGTTCAAAGTTTGTACGCGAAGTCGGTCTGTCCGCACTCCGGCTCGCGTGAACGACTAAGGCCTACTTTTTACGGGTAGTCTCGTGCCCTTCGGTGGGGACGTATAGGGATGATGATTATGAGAGAAAGACACCTCGACCGTCATGTATGATCATTAAACTTACACTGTGCATCCATGTTAAGTGTCAAAAAAAAGTGTCACTAAAATGTCTTCGCAAAGGCAATAAAACATATTTTAAAGCAGAAATCATAAGACTGAGTGTCAAAGAATCGAGTAGGTATATATGAAATAAACTTGAGAAATGCGAATGTTTTTCACTTACAAGACATGTTTTTAAAGTTACAGTCTTGATGAAAGGTTTAGTTCCATTGTATACTTTAAAGTTACTTTTATAAAGTTAATGGCCAAAAAGATCAATCCAGAACACTTCCAGAACTTTTTAACAACAACCTGTGTTGAAAAAATGAATCGGTTGCCATATTTAAAGCTTTACATCCTGTTAAAAGTAATATAATTTTATGGCTGTAATGCACTTAAATAATCTTTAATGCATTTTCAGGTGCGAACAAATTTATTTACTATACATGTATTTTGATTTAGAAATTTGTCGCCCTCGAGTAAACTACTAAATGCCTTGCTCGAGGTTGGTAAGTGATCCCAGTATTGTTAGTGTTTCTGATTAGTTTTGTTATTTTCACTTTTAGTTTTTTATCTCATGTGTTGTTATTCTAATGTTTATCAATGTTGTGTACGCCTATAAAGGGTATATGTACCAAACCATAACCTTTAACTAAATGTTGTCCAATGTTGTGTATATATACTGTTGGTGTACCTTTTTAAATATATAAATACTGTTTCAAGATTTATCTATAGGACTTTAACTCGCTTTAAAAAATCCCCGCTGCCATTTATATTTTTTTTATTTTAAATTTAGTAATACTGTTTTCGCCCAACAGTGGTAAGTTCGGTTAAGGCGAAAATTTTTTTTTTCAGAAAATTGTACTCGTAAAAATAAGTCATAAAATTAAATTTATCAATGAAACCGCCTAAATCTCTTTAATATTAATCTTATATACTAGTTAAAAAAAACGGATATTAATTACTTGCTGTAAGTCATGACGGTGTTCAAACTGTGCTAATTGACCACTGTGATCTGATTGTAAACAAAGTTTTTTCCCCAAAATGTTTATTTCAGAGTTAAGAAATAATTTTGTAATGACTAACTACTGTTATTGATTTCCTTTAACACTGCTTCTACCTTGGTCAGGCGTATCACTTCCCATTAGGTAAGAGCTGACCGTCCCGTTTACTATGGCATTAAAATATATATACATTTACAATGGCTGTACATTTATCAGTAAGCCCGTATTTAATCAACTCAACTCGCTAGTTCCGCTATCCGCCCTTGCATAACCAAATGCATGTATTCCGCGTTAAAGCATTTAAAAATAAAAACCCGTAGGTGTATTCTGATCCACTTACCGACTATTCATCAGGTAGACAGAAACATTCAAAATAATTCAGTTCTCAATGAAAGATGGCCGCATCGGATTGCTGGAATTATGTGGGATTACCCTAGAATTAGCGGCTAGATTCAACGGGATAATACTTTATGATGGTCCGATTATATGGAGATTTGCTAAAGATTTTCGTAAGAACTTTAAAAGCTTAAAAATACAATACAATAACGTGTTTACAATACAACAATGTATAGAATAAAGCTTCGGATTTTTCTTTAAAATATTAGACGTAAAGAAGGAAACGTAATACACCTAGATCAGACCAATACAATAAGTAAATCTCTTTTTTTATATTATTTAATTATATATCTTTATTAAATAATATCTAAATTAGTACGAGTGTATATATACACTCGTACTCGTCCACATGACAGATGAAGTTTTAAAGAAAACAAATAACTGTTCATAATTCAGTAGCTACCTACAGTGTCCTCTTCCTGAAACACAGAAGACAGTCACAGACACAAACACAGACAATATCTTCTATTTCAGGCACTGACAGGATACCTAAGACCCACAATTTAGTATTTGGGACACGATACTGACATAATCTTGTCTGCCTGTCGAATATCGAGCGAATTTTCAATTGATCGCTTTCATATTTCTTTTAACTGAACAATTGATTTGAATCGAGTCTAAATTTAATATATTTCGCAAGATTACGCTAAATTCATCCAGTAGCCTTTGTTCACAAAGGCCTTGATTTCCCCATTCTCATGTTTCTTTCTCATTGGAATGTAATTATTCATTGCAATAAATAAAAAAGCGCATTAAAATACTAAATTTGAAATTTCAATTTCATACTTCACTCGAAAATTTATTGCACTAATGAAACGTATTTTTGTTATATAGGCAAGCGTTTATATAAAAAACTGCGGGCGCGCATCGCAGAGTTACGATGCGTTGAATGATTGGCCGGAAAGCGTTTTATAACGCAGACATAATATTAGCGCTAACAAACATTATTGTTGAGTTTATTTCTCGTAATGGTTCTGAAGCTGCAATTTAGGTATACTTTGAAGTTGCTGAATACCTTACTAATACTTAAAGCGCTGATCATCATTGCAGCCACTCACTGCACTGCTAGGCCTCTCCCAGTCTCTCGTTGGGAAAGGACTGCAATTTCCACCATAATTTTTTTATGGTATAAAGTACATAAAAATCAACTGATATTTACACAGTGCCATCTAGTTCCAAACTAAGCATTTAGCATATGATTACTAAACAAAGGATAGACGTACTCATAGATATAGGATATACATAATATATATGTAAGCGTAGCTCGCTAATTCAGAATCTATGGACGTACTTATATATTTTTTTGGAAATACATACACATTTACCACCCAGACCAATACAAACAGACATGTTGACTTGACACACACAAATGTTTGTACTTGCCTATCATATTAAAAAACTAAGTGCAATGATTTCCGGCTAAATCACCTGACTGTCTAAAATCAGTGGCAAAAAAACTACCAAAACCCGTCGGTATACAAAACCACGTGATAGTGTAGGGTCAGAAAATCTGACATATGTGTTGGTCATAATATGATAATATTATTCATCAATGAGATTGAAGTGAGACCTTCACGACATAAAGAAGTAAAATAAACACATAAATGTACGTACATCTCTCGACAAAACATATGCATGTTATTAAAATCATTTCCCTTTTGCTCCTACACAGAGAAATGCCATTAATAAATCAACAACTGTCTTGGATTATCCCCTAAAACCAAATAAGATCCCAGTGAAGTTAGACTTACAATTAAGCTCTGAATTTCTTAGCATATAAGAGTACAAACATTAATTAAAGAACAAAGAGATGTCGGAAAACAAACATCATTCGAGATTAAAAGGACTTCAATTAGAGATACAATTATTTACAATATCTGAGACCGCGATCGCCAAACGCGTCCGGTAACTTATTCCGAACCGGAAAAAATATTATAAAAACAATTGACGATTCAAAGGTATCTGTAAAAGACTTATTTGAATAAAGATATTATTATTTGATATCCAAACGTAAGGAACTAACTAAATTGTCATTTATTGGATGGGTAATCGAAATTATTATTTACTAGGTGGTAGACTCGATACTGAGTCGTCTAGGTAGGTACCACCGCAGTGACTGATATCGTACCGTGAAACAGGAGTGTTATGCACTTTTGTGTTTCGGGATGAGGGCACTGTATAGTGAATTACCGGGTATAAGAGACCTAACATCTGTTGTCTCGGGTGACGGGCGCAGTGTGGCATTGATGGAGGATAATAACTGTCTATCAGTCGTTGGTCCTTTAATGCCGCTCTGTCATGGTCTGGCGTATCACTGACCACCAGGTGGGCGTCCAGACCGTCCTATGCATTTATATCATTAAAAAAATATATATCATCTTGAACACATCCAAGTCTCTTGTGCTGTCGATCTGTACCCTCAGAGAATGTTATAGACCCAAATAAAACGACAGATATTTCTTTTAAATCTGCGATACTTCCGCTCGCCTCCGACTCCGACTCCTCTCCGATAATATTGAAGAGTAGGCGACAGTTTTTCGTTACAACAGAAATCGTTACGGATACCTTCGTTCAGCAGTGATAATTTTACGTTGTTACGGTGTGGTTAAAAATAAATAAATAAATATCCACTGACATTCACACAGCGCCATCTAGTCCCAAGTTAAGCGTGATGCCTGTATTATGGGTACTAAACAACGGATAAACATACTTATATACATTTTTCTTCTGTAAATACATACATATACATAGAAAACACTCAGACCATTACAAACAGACATGTTCATGCACAAAATGTTTGTGCTACCGGGGATCTAACCGGAACCCTTCGTGTTGCAGTCGATCTCTCAACCGCGACAGCAAATGGTCGTAAAATATATATATGCAATCAGTGAAATTACTATACGCCTAAGACACAGCGATACACGCCCCCACACGGCTAAAAGGAGACCCTGTAAGGGCTATTTGTCACCGTGAATCACTGGATTAATAATCTTTCCCATCGTGAGTATCCCGCTATTTTGTAGCGACGCGCATTCTGCGACACAAGATTCTGCTCGGGTAAGAACCGTGTATACTCTTAATTCAAAATGGCCGCTTTTATTTTATAGCCTATAATTGAATTGACAATTATCAAAATTCACGCTTCAAGACAATATGGTAAATTTGCCCTAAATTGTCAAAGGGTATGCGTGGAATACTGCCACCTGATTCTGCTTCAGTCCACTGTGGGCTCCCTCATTTTGCGCCAGATATCCGATCTTTTTCTCATCCAGCCTCCACCGACAACCATTTGCAAGTCATCGGGCCGAAGAGTTTTCACTTCAGAAGTCGTCTGCTCCAGCCATCGGTTCTGCGACATAAGAGTACGTGACCGACCCACTGACTGACACTTCAACTTGCTGATCCGGTGGGCTATGTCAGTAACTTCATTCATCATCTCTTTAGTCATTAAATAATTATTTACATATATTCTGTATAAGGTAGATACGCCATCCGTGCCTCAAACACGAACCGCCGAAGAGAGTACATTTGTACTCTTTGGTTTAGGTAAATGTACGCAGTGAATTTGAATAATGTGTATGTGTGCTGTCACTGCATATCACGAATCTATACTTTTTTACATCATTGTTATCATATTAGTTAAATCTAGATCCCACCATGACAATGAGTATCTTCTATTCAACCTATCGCAGTCCACTGCTGGACATAGGACAATGAGTATAACAACAGATTATTATGAGAACACAATATATATTATTCGCGATATATCCTTGACTCACAGACGCCAGTTTTTTCATGTTGTCATAAAATTCTGGACACATATAAGATACGCAGAATACTGATTTTATTATAGTTGACGCAAAGATGATATAATAATGTTCACTTTTGCACACTGTCAAGGTGAATGAGAACCGAAGTTCGCAACGAAGTTTTTCGTATATATGTGAGTTGACAAGTTTTGTAAGAAATACTCTACTTGTATATTAAGATAAATTCATGGTAAACTCAGTAAAAACTTAGCAATGTAATGGAAAAATAAAACCGATAAACTTTATTAGTTTGGACTGTTGCCTTTCGATATAGAGGGTGCAGGTACCATTCTGTTTTCGAATTTTCAAAATTATATGCATTTTATCCAACGCTCATACGTTAAACGTAGACATCATAAGGGAATCTGCGCACGCCTGCGATGCAATTCAAAGGTTGTACGTGGACGGCCAATCCGCACTGAGCCTGCGTGGACGATTAAGACTTATACGCGTAGGCTCGTGCCCTTCAGTGGGGGCTTACTATACAAGCTAAAGATGATGATGTATTATTGCCTGTTTTTACTCATCCTTTAAGTTACTAAGAATGGATTAATTTAATGGGTATAATATATGTGTGAAAATCAATAAAGAACCCTACGCTTCAATAAGGGCACAAGCCCTCCCGCACAATATACTGTCATATTGCGATATTGGGCAATAACCCAACACGCAGGACCGATGCGATTTGGTTCAACTTTAACTCCAATCCAATCAATAATTCAATAATTCAGTTTGTTCGACCAAATGTCAGGCTTATAAAACCAAACAAAATTCAAATATTCAGTCAAATGACTATGCTTTGAAAAAACATGTTAGCTGTACAATTTAAAAAGATATGAATGACATTGCGACGGTGGCCGATTCGTGACACAAGCGTCGCGACGCCAAATCACTGAGTCATCTGATTAGACTGAGCGATGACGCCTGACTAGCCGTTTCTGACTACTGTAGTAGAAAGGTTGTCTACTGTCTTATGAGTCAACCTGTTGATTGCATGTGACTTAGACATTTTTTTATATCCTCGGACATTCACACATGATTCGCGCCATCTTATTCCAAACTAAGCATTAGCTATTAATATGGGTACTTCACTTCAACCTATTGCTGTCCACTGCTGGATATAGGTCTTCCCCATTTTGCGGCAGATATCTCGGTCCTCCGCTTTTCTCATCCAGCCTCTACCAGCGACCTTTCGCAAGTCGTCGGTCCATCGGGAAGAAGGGCGTCCCATGCTACGCTTGCCAAGACGCGGTCTTCACTCCAGAATTCGTGTGCTCAAACGACCATCGGTTCTGCACATACGTGACCAGCCCACTGCCACTTCAACTTGCTGATCCGGCGGCTATGTCAGTCACTTTAGTTCTCTTACCGATTAAATCATTTCTGATCTTATCCCTAAGAGAGACTCCAAGCATAGCTCGCTCCATTGCGCGTTGTGTGGCTTTGAACTTGTGAACCAATCCCGTAGTCAGTGTCCATTGTCTCAGCTGCGTATGTTAGCATGGGTAGGATAAACAGACTTATGCACTTTATTTTGTAAAAAATACATAAAATCACCAGACCAATACAAACAGACATGTTAATGCACACAAATGTTTGCAATACCCGGGGATCGAACCCGGATCCCTTGTAGTAGCCGACGTCTCGACCATTATACCACATGGGTCGTCAAATATATACTTGATGCGTTCCATTAACTCGTAAATGAGTTTACTCTCCAATACCGGCTCCCCATATGTCGTAAACAAGATAACGTACAAGCTCCCTTGTTACTGCATTTAACCATTGACAATTGACCTTGTCATTCAAAATTCGTCCTTATCTCATACCGATAGGATCCAGAGGTTTACATTTGCATTTAATCCTCACGCGAATCAATCCGTCCATTGCCAATTCGCAAACTCTTGGTTACTCTCAGTGGCAAGTCGATCTTGCACGCGGATATATTTGAGTAAACACTTACAAATATACAGTTAAACGAATAAATAGAGCTGTAAGTAGCTGGCGAGTTATTTCCGAATGCAAAAATAACTGTAGTCTATGAACAAAATATTGTTTATATTGTCGGCAACTTCTTCATATTTAGTAGGACTGTTTTATAAGAATTGGCTGGGTTATCAACAAACTTGAAATACATATTAGACATACACCAAATGGGTCGTCTAGACCCATTTGGTGTTGCGGTTGAGAGGTCGACTGCAATACCAAGGGTTCCAGGTTCGATCCCCGGGCAGTACAAACATTTGTGTGCATGAACATGTCTGTTTGTAATGGTCTGGGTGTTTTCTATGTATAATATGTATGTATTTACAAAAAAAATGTATATAAGTATGTTTATCCGTTGTTTAGTACCCATAATACAGGCGCTTAACTTGGGGCTAGATGGCGCTGTGTGAATGTCAGTGGCTATTTATTATTATTTATATTCTAGTTATCGTCGGTGGCTTATTGGTGTAGACTGTTGCTTTCCAATCTGGAGGGTGCTGGTTCAAATCCAGCCACGTACCAATGTATTTTCTAATTTTCTAAATTACATTTATGTTTATCCGACGCTCTTACGGGGAAGGAAAATATCGTGAGGAAACCTGTGCACGCCTGCGAAGAATTTCAAAGGTAGACTCTTACCCCTCGGTGGGAACCACAGATGGTGGGGACGTATAATGAGCTGATGCGATGCGAGATGCGACTAGGTTAATAGTACCTATGAGCGAACTTTAGAGTTCTGGGTTCAAATCACAGTTGTTGCGATTTTTCCCAGTTTGGCTAGAACATTACAGAATCACTTCATTGTTCGAAAAGAAAGATAATTCCTTGCTTCGGAGCACACAGCTGTCGGTCGCGAATAAAACCTTAGTATCTATCGTAGACGCTAACATCCAACTATTCGTATTAGAAAGAAAGAAATATTTTATTAATATTTTTAAACAACGCAACCCAAAACAAAACATTACAATAAAATAAAAATAAACAAGACCACAGCGCTGTGCTACGATGTCCAAAGTAATTGGACCCACTAAGCATGTGCCCTGGCCCGGAAATCGGACCTTTGGCCTACTCACACGGGCTCGCTGATTCTCAGCAGTGGCGTGCACAGAGATTATGAGTAGGGTCTACAAAGTGAGTGGCACTAATCCCAAAATTTTAAATATTTTCCATTTTTGTCAATTTGATTGCTGCTGATGACAGCAGATCGCCTATGGTTTCAGATCTGTAGAGGAAAATTGGCGAATAAGTGGGAATCATTTAATATGTTGGCGATTTTCTGGGTTCTCTGGATGCACAGGGTATGCACTGCTTATTTGCATATATGGAGGGCACGCTACAGATTCTCAGTGAGCCCGTGTGAAGGCGCACAGACAAGGTCACTCATCTTTTTTTTATGTTACTTATAAGTGTACAGGACGATCTGGACGCTCACCTGATGGTAAGTGATACGCCAGACCATGACAGAGTGGCATTAAATGAGACCAACAACTGATAGACAGTTATTATCCTCCATCAATGCCGCTCTGCGCCCGACACCCGAGACAACAGATGTTAGGTCTCTTATACCCGGTAATTTCACTAGCTATAGTGCCCTCATCCCGAAACACAAAAATGCATAACACTCCTGTTTCACGGGACGATATCTGGCACTGCGGTGGTACCTTCCTAGACGACTCAGTATCGAGTCTACCACCTAGTAAAATCTAATCTAATTCTATTAGACACACATAGTGGGATACGGCCCAAACTTCCCATAGTTATAGTCTGTAGGACAGCCTATACTCGGCAGTAATAAAAAAACACAAGCAAACGTTACGTTTGACGCTGCAACAACTGATTGATGCTACTTCGTAAGAACTATAGAGACCGAAATAGCATTTGGCTTCAATCTGGCTATTAAATGCAAGTAGTACAGATGACCTGTTTATTAACACCACAGAAATACACTAGTGTATATTATTATGATTATTTGTAACTAATTAAGGGGCGCGTAAAAAGAATGGTGCCATATGTTTCTTTATTCCGACGCGACCGCAGTTATCAAATCAAAATGTCTTTATTAAGAATCACAGATTGAAATGATTATTACATTTTTAAATAATTTTAGTTGAAACACTTTGTACATCCTCTCGGTCACAAAAGTATCGTTAATAGCTCTCATCAGTGCATTTTTTTATGAATGACTGCAGTTGCATTATTTATGGGTGTTTTCTATGTATAATATGTATGTATTTACAAAAAAAATGTATATATGTATGTTTATCCGTTGTTTAGTACCCATAATACAGGCTTCACGCTTAACTTGGGGCTAGATGGCGCTGTGTGAATGTCAGTAGATATTTATTATTATTAGATTGGGTATTCAGCTTGAGCGGGCAAGTGGCGCCCGCAGGTGGCTCTCAGCCTTGAACCAGTACATCGAGTAATATCGTGACAAACAGAATCCAGTGTGAAACAACGAGTAGGTTTACAATTCCCCACGCCCTTACCCATATTTCACACGGGTATCACACTGGAGTTGGGAACATATCACATAGCGATGGTTAGGTGGCATTCAGGGTTAGGGTTTAGAGTGGTTTGAACTTATCTGGTTAAACTATGAATCATAACATTAGTAGTAATATTCTGGATTCTTGAAGATTTTCCACAGTTTGTTTTGGTCGACATTTTCTGCAACGTACTATTTATTTACGGAAGTCAGTTACCATCGGAAACGTTGCGGATCGATATGACCTGGCATCCTTCTAAAAGAGAGCATATTCTTATATAAAGGGCCGGCAACGCATCCCTGTGACCTCAGCTGTTGCAAATGTCCATGGGCGGCGGTAACACTTTCCATCGCGTGATCCGCGCGCTCGTTTCCTTTTCTATTCTATAAACAACAACAACTAATCAATACTAATATAAAGAGTAATTCGTTTTCGTAACAGACAACGTCGTTGCGTTTTACGAGCCACGCGACCGCGGCGATCACGTCACCCAAGCCATACTCTTGGCTGAAGGTCCTCAGAACACCTAGGGTTGCCGCATTTGAAATATTGTTCTCAAGCGGCTCATATGGCTTGGATATGAAGAATCTTAGCATACTTCTTTTATGAGATTATTAGTTACTCGCAATGATATTCTGTATATATTAAGGTAGATACGCCACCCGTGCCTCAAAAACGAACCGCCAAAGAGAATGCAGTTATAGACTCTTTGTTTAGGTAAATGTACACTCATTCGAAATATGTGTATGTGTGCTGTCGTTGCATTCGTAACACTTTTTTCGGTTGTTTTGTAATGTGAGCATATCACGAATCTATATTTTTTACATCATTGGTTACACGTACTTACTTATTCAGAAACAATATAATTCTGTACTAGAGTAATTAATTTGATCGTTAATTTCTGCATATTAGTATTATTCTGGACGCAGGGACAATTATAGATGGCAACCCTAACCATCGCTCACGGCAAATGGGTTTACGATGGCTAATAAACACAGCTGCAGCTGTTGCGGGGACGCACTGGCGGCGGGTTTACGGGAATCGAGAAATGATTATATTTAAACTGCACAATGCAATAGCAATTAATGCATCCTACGGGCTTCATCGTCTTCGCTTATTGGTGTGGGTGGACTGTTGGCTTCCATTCTATAGGGTGCAGATTCAAACCCGCCACGTACACTGTCTTTTCGAAATTATTTGCACATTTATCCTACGCTCTTACGGAATGAAAACATGGTGAGGAACCTGCGCACGCCTGCAAAGAGATTCAAAGGTTGTGCTTGAAGTCGATCAATCCGCATTGGGCCCGCGCGGACGACTACGACCTATACACTCTTTACGGAAAGGATGAAATTATAGGATTTTGGATGACGTTTTGTACGTTTATACGACAAAACGTCGTGAAAAAATCTGGGCATGCCTGCAGAGAAATTCATAGGCTGTGCGTGAAGTCAGCCATTCATTATGGTTTTAATTAGTTACACCATAATAAAATGTATTTACTATACATTATTATTTTTAACCATTAAAATTATACCGGAATACCAAAAATATGGTTAGATGGAAAGTGTCATTATGACGTCGATATGTCAAGTAAATAAGTGAAATTGAGCCCCCTTCACTCGCCCGAAGGTAAGTGATACGCCTGACAGCAGATGCAGTGTTCAAGGAAACCTATAACTATTGACAGTTACTATTTTCCGCCAACACTTCGCTGCGCCCCACAGCCATAGATTGAAGCGAACGATAGGTGGTGTGAAATATCTAGCTCAAAATAGCAAAGCCAACGCCAAGAGACTGATATAGTTAAATTTCGACATTTATCTCTAAAACACAGTGTTTTTATATAACCAAGTGTACAGGACGGTTAGATGCCCACTTGATGGTAAGTGTTACGCCTGACCATGACAGAGCGGCCTTGATGAAGACCAACAACTCATAAATAGTTATCTTACTCAATCAACGCCGTACTGCGCCCGACATCAGAGACAACAGATGTTAGGTCTCTTATAATCGGTAATTTCACTAGCTACACTGCCCTCATCCCGAAACACAGAAGTGCAAAACACTGGCACTGCGGTGAGACGACTCAGTACCAAGTCTAACCCCTAGTAAACCACAGTGTTTGGTATGTCATTATCATTCCTAAATCCACTGTTGAATCATTTCCACGCAGACCGATACCTAGCAGACGACATCCACCTGCTACCTGCCACCTTAAACAAGTCATTGTAGCGTGTCCACCGCTTATATCATGGGCACACCTTTTGGATGAGCGATGCATCCTGTGACGTCAGGACTGCACCGCAGACAGCGCAGTCTACTGCAATGTCGTGTCAAGACGTGAGTGGGCGAAGCTAAACTCTAACTAATCCCAAACTTGGCTAGCAATATAATGCGGGACTTCACAAATCAGAAATCAAGTTTATTTGCTGTTTGAAAACGGAATATAAGGTGTTTCATTTATAGTTTGTTTGGTGGACCTGCATTTAGTGAAAAGCACGGTAAGCCGTCGGTCCCGGCTATAATCTTAGGATCATCATCATTACACTTCACTTTTTTATAATCTTAGGATGGTAGTCGTTAACACCTACTAATCTGCATTGGACCTATGTGGTGGGTTACAGCAGCCATAGCGTTGTACAGGAAGTTAAGCCCGCGCGCAGCAACTGCCTGCTAAAGTTTGTCGTTTTAGACTGATGATGATGATAGTCTTGACCTTCGCTTTTTGTCATTCAGCCTTCACAAGTGTGAGGTCCATTGCTACGCTTGGAGTCATTTATCGCCACTCCAGAGGTATCTTGGTATCTTGGAACGTATCAATCTATCTAACAAGCTTTCTTAAAAAAAAAAAAAATGATTCCCATTCAATGTTCTGCCCTCTTGTATTAAAAATGTACATTAGCGGCTGTGACATGAACATCATCTAAATCGTTTGTCTCTTGTAGTAAAGGTTTTTTGATTTAAAAACATAACTCGTATAAACGATACTTTGCTTCCTTTATAAGATCTTACATAAAAAATTTAAAAAAATAATAATAAAAAAATTGCCACCAGAAATCCGTACAGACCCTGTTTTCAAGTCATTCAATAGGAATCTTAAAGAATTTCTCATTAAAAAATGTTTTTATTCAGTTGATGAATATCTTAAAACACCTGTTCATAAAATATAAATAGACTGAGAAAATTGTATTTTTAAATGTATAATGAAAATTATTTAAGCTTATTAATTGTTTGCCATACCCGAAAAGGGTCACTAAGTTGTAAGTACCATACTAAAACTTAAGAACCTTTGTACACTTAGTTGCAAATAAAACATTTGAATTTTGAATTTGAAACTATTCTACATATCTCTCTTAGGGATAAGATTAGAAATGATTTAATTCGTAAGAGAACTAAAGTTACCGACGTAGCCCGCCGGATCAGCAAGTTGAAGTGGCAGTGGGCTGGTCACGTATGTCGCAGAACCGATGGCCGTTGGAGCAGACGAGTTCTGGAGTGGAGACCTGGCAAGCGTAGCGTAGGACGCCCTCCGGCCCGATGGACCGACGACTTGCGAAAGGTCGCTGGTGGAAGCTGGATGAGAAAGGCGGAGGACCGGGATGTCTGGCGCAAAATGGGTGAGACATATGTCCAGCAGTGGACTGCAATAGGTTGAAGAGAGACATAAACTATTATTATATTTAACACATGATACATGCAACACGAAAGCTCAAGGACTCAACCTGTTTATGTACTAAACAATCATCAAACAGAGCATTTCACAATATATTGACTATTCAACAGGATATTCTAATATAGCGGAATATGGTTTGCGAACAAAACAATTGACGTCATTGAAACCACGAGTGATGCTCCACTGCGGTGATGAGTTTGGGGATATGCCATTGCAGTGAACTTCCAGCCAGCTGAAAGATGAAAGTAAACAACTAATGTATTTTAAACGACGCTCTTACGGTGAAGGAAAACATCGTGAGGAAACCTTCATGCACGCCTGCGAAGAGATTCGAAGGTTGTGTGTGAAGTCGTCCAATCCGCTCTGGGCCCGCGTGGGACGACTAAGGCCTAATCACCCTATACGGGTAGGCTCGTGCCCCTCGGTGGGGACGTTTAATGAGCTGATGATGATGAATGTATTTTAAAGGGGCGCAATAAATCTGCACAGGTATTGCGATCTAGCCCGAACATAAGAAGTTGTCCTTGCTATGTTGCTGAACGTATTAACATATATTTTTATAATTTACTTTCATGATAGACTTGCTCTTGAGCACAGACTATCCTCATGGAGGAGACGTGCTTTAGATGGAGCGAGCTTGCCCAGAAAAAAGCCTATTTATAAGTATATGTTCTATACAGAAATTACCCAGACCAATACATACATGTGTGTACTGTGTGTTGACTACTCAAGCTTAACACCACATAGGCCAATCCGCACTGGGCCCGCGTGAACGACTAAGGCCCTTGACGGGTAAGCTCATGCCCCTTGGTGGGGACGTTTAATTACATGATGATGAAACTCTAGCTAGAACAGACAGATTGCTGCTGTCTTTAAAGCACATTTACCCTAAGTATGTCCAGTATTGGACTTTACTGTTCAAATATTGTGATAAATAGAACTACTTGACGTGGTAAGGCACTAAGGCCACGGCAAACTCAGCACAGCGCCCGTCAGCTATTTCTGGCAAAGCGATGCTGTTTGCATCCGTATTTATCTTTACGATGGAATTGCTTCGACTTCAAACCAACATTTATTCTTTATTTTCGATACTTATCGTTGTTACATTGAAATTATTTTGAAAATAATGATACTGTACTCAAGAGTGAATGAAGTCTGAAACACTTTTTAAAGGAAATATGATTTCATGTTAAATGGACATTTGAATTATTTGGTAAAAAAACAGCGTATTGTAAGAGGGTACTCTTACATGCCAATGAATTTAAGAGATACTAAAACTTTTTTAAGCCAAGCGAATCGCACCTGCTCATAGTGGTTCACGAAAAGCAATCCGAGGGTTTTAAATTGACGACATTTTGGAAATTTAATTTAAGTCATTTTGGAAGAATATCTTCATATAGTTACAATAACTATATTATTAAAATATTTTTAAACACATGGTATTGTATAGCATAACTGTTTGGTATCAAAATGCATCGTTTCACATACACACATGGGGTGTGTGTAAAAACAATAATTTCATCATACGTTAACTTCTAAAGCAGCAATCCGAAATGAGCATTTAGTCTTTGATCTAGTCGCTCGGGCTTTATTTAAACTGCTTATAGACTCAGTAAAATTAGTAATAGCTTGTAAACCAGACAGAATTGTCTAAATTATCGATTTGTAATGCATTTGTAGATCCATCAAGCCACGTAAATGTAGAGAGTGCGTACTGACTGCGTAAATAAATATTACAAGGCGCGGGCAGACCGCAAAATGCATCCGTTGGCATGGAAACGATCTCATTCTGGGAACTATTGATGACATAAAACCCGTTATGATAGCCTATCTTTAGCTTTACAACGAGCATTGCCTCGATCAACCAATGTACCGACGAAATTAGTTGAATTGTAATTAAATTAAGAAACTGAAAAAAAAAACATAGACGACAAGGGACAATTGAGAAAAAAAATCCAAGAATATTAAACGCCACACCAAACTCCTATAAAAACATGTAAAGCCCTCTAGTCATGAATTTTATCAAATTGTTATCTTACCGTACGTCTACTACTAGTTGGAAATTGAAAAACTGAGAAAAAACCGTTACTGAGACAAATCATCATCATCATGATTAAATATTTAGTGAATTAAACAAGACGTTTCAACTTATTTTTTGTCACAAATTGGTACTTATAGTGGTATACCATTTTGATGCTTAAATCACTGGTATAATTGCAGTCAGTAGCCGCTTCATATCAGTTAACTGTTTAAGTACTCAGTTCCCAACTATAACATCGTAATAACCATATAATGCAAAAGTAGTGTTTCATAACTTCCACCATAACCAACTTTTTAAATTAAGTTGAGAATTTCATTTTAACTTGATAATTAAAAGCACAATCTTTGGTATCCGGTCGTCTATTAATAGCACAGTAAACATAGTTGAAAAATATATTATATAATAAACGATATGTGAAAAATATATTATATATTAAACGATACATGCAAAAGTGCGGCTTCAACATTTACACTATCCCAAATGTATGTTATCCACGTTTCCAATTTGATTCGTTAATCTAAATCGGATACATTGAAACGTGCGCGTGGATAACGGTCTACTAATAGCACATCCCGCGAATTCGCCTTGACATCAAAATATTTCTTTGTCAAGTGTTGCCAGTACACAAACCCTGTTTACCACCAGAGGGTGGCAGTTCACACATATATTACCGGTCAAACTGCCTGCTACAAGACAAAGCTATTTGCGCTCGCCATTTTGCCCGGTGAAGCTGTGAAAGCTATCAACAGTAAAAAAAAATCATCCAAAAGCCTTCTCCAATCTCGCCTAAACCACAAAATGATAACAAAATTAATTCTTAAAAAAAAGTTTCAGTTCCTATCGCTGTATTCATATTTTTGTTTATTGCAGTTTATAATTGTCAAAAATGTTAAAAAAGGAGGAACTAGGTCCGTTAATAGATCCTGTAAGGCACAGCAAGTGATTAAGAAGATCAAAGTATTTGAAATAATTTTTAATATTTTTATGTTACAAAGGGTATAGGACTATCAGGGCGCTAGCAGGTAGCAAGCATACGCCTGACCATGACAAGACAGTATTGAAAAAGACGAATAACTGATAGACAATTATTATTTTCCATCAATACCGCACTGCGCCCGTTACCCAAGACAACAGATGTTATATCTCTTATACCCGGTAATTTTACTAGCTACAGTGCCCTACGAAACAAACTACTTAAAACTCCTATTTCACGGGACGATATCTAGCACTGCGGTGGCAACAACTCAGTACCGACCGACTACTACCTACTTATTATGCCAAACTTGCCTACATATATAACGTCCAGATAAATGTATATACTTAAATTATATAAACATTTATAGCTTTGATCAATAATAATTATATATATATATATATAATATAATATATATATTATATATATATGTATATATATATATATATATATATATAGATACGCCATCCGTGCCTTAAAAACGAACCGCCGAAGAGTACAGTTTGTACTGTTTGGTTTAGGTAAATGTGTTCGAAATTCGAAATACGTGTATGTGTGCTGTCGCTGCATTCTGAACACTTTTCGATTGTTTTGTGAGCATATCACGAATCCATACTTTTTTTACACAATTGGCTTTGATGCAAATAATCAGCTACTAATAATCATTGATCTATCACAACAATCAATCAGGGTTACATTCTGTCCCGCCCGTCACATTACACAATGATTGTCGCATGTCATCGTCATGCATGTGTCAAAGTTGCGTCAGTGAAACGTCACGGGGCGACATCGGAGCTCGTGGTTAGGGCCACCACGTTCGGGCAACCACATACCACCGCTACGAGCAGGAGTGGGTTTAAAATATACTGGCGGGAAGCAACGCCTCCTCGACCAGAAAAGGAAATAATTATAAAATAGATACGTTATATTAGGAAATTAAATCCCTAGGGAGCCTAGAAGGTCCTTGTTCCGAGATACTATGTCACTAGGGTTGTAGGTAGGTATTGCAAAACCCGTTGCCAGTCGCGCACACGATTAATCATAGCCTAACATTTGTTGTCACGGACAGCGGGCGCAGGGCTGTGTTGACGGAAAACAATGACTTCCTACTGTTACCAATTTCTCCAACACTGCTTCTGCCATGGTCAGGCGTATCAACCATCAGGTGAGCGATCTGACCGTCCCTCTCGCTGACACAAAAAAATAGATCACATTGTTAGCAGCCCTAAGAGTCGCGGTCGCAGATGAGCCGACGCTATTTCCGTAACGTTCGTAGAACGCTCGGCTAATTCTCGCGCGTTCTTTCCTTGACGAAAATATTCAAGTTCAATCCCTTTCGAGGAAGAGCTGCGGTGGTGACACCTGGCGGTAACGATGACAACAATGCGCATTGTTTTTGCAAAGGGTAATGAACTGTTGAAGGTTTGCACCGAGTTCTCTTGTTTTTCTTATTGAACAGGGGGGTAACCACGATCTCTTAAAACAGTATTACTTTAAAGATACTCAGCATATTTGTACCAGAAATGGCGAAGTAATATTATTGTTACATTTTTAAGAGATGGCGGTAACCCCCCAGGAGGCAAATTAAGAGCATACTGGTTTTGCCGATGACAACTGACACCGCCTATAAACTTTTGCAATTAAAGGTGCTAGAAACTTGCAGTACTTTAAAAGACACATAAATGTGAATTCTGCACTGGGCTTACAAACATAAATTGGTTAATATATTGAAATACTTTTTTCAAAATCAGACCACCACACACTTTTAAGTATTAAATTTAAAATAAAAATCTCACATAAATGTAAGTAATCAAAAAAAATTCAGATCACATACATACAAAAAATGTCACGGATTAACGATTGGTTTGCACATTTAACCATAAAATTACTATTAATAGTTAATATAAAACTAAATTTACATTGCCCATGCGATGCCAACCGACTAACGAGCATTGTCTTGCGTGGTTTACAATAAACCTTGCGATTAAACAACGTCGATGACTTCATGCTATTGGAACATGTACCTAATCTGTCATACACTTTTATACATACGTCTATATCAGACTTAGGATAGTGAAGTGGGATAATCTTAACTCATAGGCCCGTATTCTAGAATGAGACTCAAGCATAGATTTTTTTTTTCGTTCTGACTACTGTTGTTGGCCGCAGATGGCCTTTATAGAGGCCTTCGACTTCGAGAGGACTTTGAGAGGCCACTGTGTAAAACGAAGGTTTCGAATACATGATGATTTAACAGGACCTCTAAAACAATTGTAGCCAAGAGAGGATAAAGTAGGAGTTGTTAATTGTACGCTACAACTCGCCGAATGTGGGCCCTCAGATGAAGTGTCAAACACCATATCACTGAATTGGCGAGCGCAGATGGCTCTCAACAAACATAGATCTTTATTCAAATAGAGTTGGAAGAGATGCCGCTATTTGTCGCTAATGCTAACCCTTTCTAACTCAAATTAGGTACAGATCAACGTTAAGTCTCGTTCTAGAATACGTGGCTTAAAATCCCAAGTACCTAGACACAATAAATTAACCACCTTGTAATGCACAACTGCATGGCACATGCCTTTTTCTGAGTGCTGCTGTTGGCTGCAATGGGGCCTTTACAGCTACAATGGAAAAGTGAGGTCTCTTATACCCGGTAATTTTACTAGCTACAGTGCAGAATAATATAATATAATAATATTTGCTTTATATAACTATTTTGATAACAAGTAATTATGATTCTGTACAAAACACAATTTTTTTTGGAAAGAGTAACTACTAAGTTTCTTGCTGGATTCTTCTCAGTGGAAAACTGCCGTCCGAACCAGTGGTAGCTTTATTTGACATTCATTCAAAACTGAATAAACACTTTTCATTTTCAATTAGGGGTGACGACTGGGATGTTTACTAAGTGTTTTTTTTTTTTTCAAATAAATTTCCACTTATTACCGAGGGACACAAAGCTAGGGGTGACGAGCGCGACCGTCCGGGTGATACCTACCTAAACGACTCAGTACCGAGTCTAGCACCTAGTAAAATTCCAGTTCAACCAAGTCAGCGTGCTAACGGCTGCCCAGGTTCTGTAGAATTCTAAAATTCAAGAATTCACTCATATGTGCTCTTCTCTTCTTCTTCTTCTCTTCAACGTATCGCAGTCCCACTGCTACCTGGCGCAAAATGGGGTTATCCCGGTCCTCCGCTTTCCTCATCCAACTTCCACCATGTGCTTTTCATTTGCATTGAAACTAACGGTTTCATAACACATCGACTACCGTTTTCAGGTAACATTGGATACCGTTAACCGATATTTGCCAATCTTGCTAAACGTTTAAAAATACTCGCGTTGCGGTCGCCGACGCGCGCGTCGCATTCGACACCGTGTTGTGTCAACATGGCCGCTCGTCACGGAGTGTTTATGTGTCAAATGGCCAGCGAATTAACCGGCAATTCGTTTAAACCATCAATTGTGTACGTGAACACCTAAATTTGCAGCGTGTGAATCTAAAGATGCAAGTGCCAGCTTTGACTTTTTGGTCCTGAGCTAACCATATCTGAAATTATTATTTACCGTCGAAAACAAGTACTGAGCGATACGAAGTAAAAAAGAGCTCATTATCTTTTTTGTTTCTATGGCAGTGTTGCCAATACTACGGCAATTACCGTGTTCTACGGCTTTCAGGTCAAAAATTTTTTTGACCTGAAAGCCGTAGATCCTTCTATAGTAGCCTCTTCTATAGTAGCCTCTTAATCTAGGGGGACCACCGGTTCGGTCTCGCATCAGTGAAGATACTTAATTTGGCCTCAAGATGAAAACAGGTCTTTCTCGTCCGGTCTGTGGACGGTGTGGTCCACGAATAAATCTAATATAATCAACCAAAGATCTGTTTACAAAATATAATGAAATAATCACATTTATTACCACTTATTATTTCAGAATAGAATATTTTTGGTGATAATTATATTTAAGACCAAATGTAAAAGTATAATGTAGACATGCTTGAATCGGAATACCACTATTTGTAGTGGATATTATCCACGACAGAAGATTCAAGCTACAATGTTGGTTAAAACTATTTTACACATATGATTAATTAATGAACTAACAAAGTCATGAATTCAAAATGTCATCAATTTTCTTTCCAAATGTGTCCACTGTAGATTCACTTGACAGTTTGACTTTTTTCTTTATCATTTTCTTTTATGTATATTTCCACAATAAATTAACAAGCCTAGGACGTCCAACTCAGGGCAGTAGTTTTCTCACATGAATGACTATGAGGAAAGGAGCAGTATCTCACCCAGCAAATTGGTGCAAACTCCACAAAGGCTTATACAAATGTTTGCGCTGTAAATATTCACGAAGACACATCAAAGACGTTGATCTCGGCCAAAGATACGCTAAATAACGCCCGGTTTCAATATACCATTGACAAAAAACCAGCAATGTACGACATTTCTGTTACTATGACATCATTATTTCATGAAATAGCACTTTTTACCAAGTCTTCTTTCTAATTATCTACTATTTATTTCTTTTAAACAAACATTTGTCTTACATTTTGTTTTATTCTGCTAAAAATATATTAGTTTATTGTAGTACATTCTTAATCTATTTCAAAACTGACAATTAGTCAAGTACCACAATAGTTTTGTCTCATCAAAAGAATATTTAAAGAAATGGGATATCCATTTGCAGAAAAGCCTATCCGAGAACCTCGTTATCGTTTTGTCGTCATATTCATAGTCATTTACATAGATGGTACACCTTGGCAAGGCACCTTTTGCGTATGGGAGTGCCCCAGGGTTGAATATTAGGCCCCTTTTCTCTTCCAATTCATTAACTTAATATCTGTTTGTAGTTCGCTGTAATTTCCATTAGTTAATAAGTAAAAGCGGATCAAGTGTATAATAAAAATGTAAAGATTTATTAGCAGAAAATATTATGATAAGGTCACTTGGTAAGGTACAAATCATAAGTATTTTTAAAGCACATGATCAGTCATAGTTTGTGAGGTAGATATTATTTTGGGTTCATTGGCATCATAGCTGTTGGGTGACGGCAGTTTTAATATATTTGTTACCATCCACCTCCTGCGGGTGCCGTTATAGTAGGCACCTGTATACATGTGTCACTTGGTTATGTTTCAAAAAAATATATTTTTCATAATCCTATGTTACTTCAATACTGCTAATAATATGTGATAAATCTTCATCATAATCGGAGGAGAAGTATACCCGTGAAAGCGTAACGTAATCAAAATATTAATGGGAATAGTCCTTACTTTTCCCTTTTATAAGAACTATGACCCCACGAGAACAGACCATAATCATGTTCGTGAATTCTGATACCCTGGAATTGTCATCTTGAATCATCTCATATCAAAATATATTTAAAAAAACTTTGGAAGCATTACTCTGGACACATGATGACGAATATGCAAAAACAGCATTTTATATTTTTTCGGTATTAAAATACAATCTCAATCGTCGACAACAAACCGCCATAATCCAATCGTCTGTGCAATTAATAATGTTTCCTTTTATAACATGCTTTAGTTCCAAAGACGCTAACTGAAATATTATGTTTTTAGAGAAATGCAGTTTGTTTAAATTTACTTAAATTGCAAAAAGAAACTAACTCAAAAAAATAGGTGGGAATGGGTTCATAATTTAAATATTATTTTGTATTTGTTTAAAGTTATTTTATATTTTATAATCTATCCATATGAATATTTATGTTCGTATATAAATTGTTTTTTATGTATCTGTATCTTTTTTTATATAGATGTAGACCATTGTGTTGGTGAACGCGGCGCAGTGGCTCCTCTTACCTCATCAACGGTGTCTACGGAAGACCAGCGTCAGGACATCCTGTGGTTGTTCTGACTACGCTAAGTAGACTTCCATTCAGTGCAATTGCATAAATTTAAAAATGTTGTTTTTAACTTAGTTTAACAATAAATGTTGCAATTGTTTTCTGAATAAAATTTTACTTTACTAAATTAATAATAAATGCCTTTGCTATGGTATTGTCTTTTGTCACACCGATACCATAGAGAATGTAACGTACAAGTACGTGGCGTTCCTATATACATGTTTGCAGTCACGTATACCTTCATACTTTTCCATCAGTCTCTTAGCCTTTACTTGAAAATTTTAAGCTCCTAATAATAAAATTTATAAAATGTACTTAAATCTATTTAGCTTCGCATAAAGCTTTTGCTTTAATAGATAAATATGGCGTATTTCTGTGTAAATTGGTACTTGTAAATAATACGTGAGCTATTTTCCGAGCAACACTCTTATAAAAGGGATTATAGGATGCAATAAAACTGCTTTCGTCTCAACCGGCGACATAAATCTTTCACACCTCCTTTACAGTTCTCCAATAAATCGGGAGCTCGCCAGCGGCCCGCGACTAGCCTTTGATCCTGTATTGTGTTTACTTGATAAAAAACGCTGTTAAACAAAGATTAAAACGATTGAAGATATATAATATTTGATCTTCAAATGGTAACCGCCTTTTCATCCGTGCGAAAAGTATTCATTGGGTTATTTTTAAAAATGTCATTTCCCCGTAGTAATCTTGCCCTTGAATACACGCCAAATAAAAATAATAAATACGTAAATCATCCGCTACTTTAAAAAACTGACAAAATGTATTGAGAAATATTGACTGTGGAAATTACCTTCACGCGCGAAAATCTTCCGCAGACGTGGAAACTGTATTCAGAGACACCAATTGTTAACCAGTCACACGTTTGTATCGATTGAATCGATTCTTTATTTATCAACTTCACTAGAACAGCACTGGCAGTTCACACATACACATGAATTAAGAAGATATTAATTCGAACGGTGTTCGAATTTCAAAGTGGTGTCACTCGCGGTCGCTTGGGCGGGAAATTCAGAAAGCGGTCCGGCCGGCGCACGCGCGCTTGCCACTGTAACTGGCGTCGCGTGCCAAGCGTCGCCGCGCGTCACGGCCAACGTTGGCCCAACACATGGCCAACGTCCGCGCCGCACTATTTGAATACGCACTTGCCCGTTTACATTTCGGTAAATGATTGGAGTTTTTCATTTCGGCCGATTGTTACGAGACGCGGCCAACGTATCGGAACGTTTAGCGGGACATAAAATGGTGTTATTTTGATGTTACAGCCGTCTTATAATACTGCGGTATCGACGAGCCGGTGAAGACTTGTCGCCCGTCTCGTATGGATGTAGTATTTTCGTTGACATTTCTCCACATGTTTTGTTTTCCTGTTTAATAATATTTGTGATTTATAGTTATCCTATCTCGCCATTATTTTCAGTTATCATTTATTTTATAACTAACACTCAATTTTTTTTTTAAGTTGCATGTAGCCAATAATGGTTCCGAAGTTCAAGCACTCTGAGCTGAAGCCAATCAGGATATCGACACAACATGTTTGTTTGTTTGACACAATTTGAAACATTTGTAAGTTCCACATCCATAAATCTTTTCATTTCGTCTTGCAAGATGTTCCCATGTTGATCGTGATTGATCATCGCAGTTTCAATGTTGTCATTCACCATATACCAAAACATCACTCATATCAAACTCCTTTCATCCACTCACTCGACAAGAGCAAATCTTTTTTCATGTTTTTTCTTCATTAATTCTTTTCTGATATAGGCACTTCTATAATAAACATTCCCGTCTCTTCCGACAAACCTAACTTTCACTCCTAAGCAGAACCCATAAGAATAACAATATCTTGCTATTCTTATATCGACGACCCATTTGGTGTTGCGGTTGAGAGGTCGGCTGCAATACCAAGGGTTCCGGGTTCGATCCCCGGGCAGTACAAACATTTGTGTGCATGAACATGTCTGTTTGTAATGGTCTGGGTGTTTCTATGTATGATATGTATGTATTTACGAAAAAAAAGTATTTAAGTATATTATCCGTTGTTTAGTACCCATAACACAGGCTTCACGCTTAACTTGGGGCTAGATGGCGCTGTGTGAATGTCAGTGGATATTTATTTATTTATAGGTGTCCAGATGACAATCATAAAAGATACAAACATATTTAAAATTTGCCGCTAAAGTGTTTCCTGGAAGTAACACACGCACTTTTATTTCTCGAAATACTTTGGACTTGAACGAAGCCATCCCCTTTGTCGTGGTCCCAAGAACAAACGTTCATCATCATCATTTACAGTGATTTAAGAACGTTTCTGAAGAAAATGCTTTACAACAAACATTTATTTGATTTTTCTGTGATTTAGTTCCTAACGACTAATATGATTTCCTTTGAAAGAGATAATTCGGCGGCGGTAATATTTTGACCAATTTAGCTTTAAGGCGTGTCGGTGGCTCATAGGAGTGGTCTGTTGCTTTCCGATCCGCTCTTATGGTGAAGGAAAAAAAGATTCAAAGGTTGTGCGTGAAGTCAACCAATCTGCACTGGCCCACGTGGACGAATAAGGCCTATACACCCTATACGGGTAAGCTCGTGCCCTCGGTGGGGAGATGAGCTTTAGACAAAATAAATGTCATGTTTGGCACAATATGGTAAAACCGGATTGGCCCTTATTTTCAAATAACCGTAAAATTTTATATCTATCGTATTTTAAGACTTTACTGCAGTTACAAAAATGACTAAGTAAAAGCTATTTACCTACTTACATATTATTTTTTATTGCACTATCTCTTCCTCTTCGGCTAATCGCAGGCCGCTGCAGCACTGCTTCACTCAGAGTCCATTCGGAGGGTGTTCTACGCTACTCTTGTCAAGATTCGGTCTCCACTCCAGAACTCGTCTACGACATACCACATCAACGCACTAATATGGCGAGGTATATCGATTATCATTAACGAACTGCACCATCTATCTTTGTTAAAAGAGAACGAAATGGGCTCAGACTGAGCCTCGTTCTCTTGTCTACTGGGGGGGTTACCGTAATCTCTTAAAACAGTATTGTTATAATGATACGTCAGCAATTTGTACCAGAAAAGACGAAGTAATATTATTGTAACATTGTTTTAAGAGATGACGGTAACCCCCCAGGAGCATGTAAACAATCGGACGAGTTAGCCGGCCAGGGTGCCGCTGACAGTTGTCATGTGAACATAATTAAAACCATAATTCACTCATTCGGACGCGTGTCCGTTATGGCACGTCAATGCGTTGATATTGTCGTGAATTAACGTTAACTAGCGTGATGTTCACTTACAAGAAAACATTATTTAGGCGACTTTGCTGTTTACGGGTAAACTGAGACAACATACGGGTTTTTTGTTCGGTAGATTCAGAAAAAATATAAATTTTGTGCACTTTGTCTGCCTGCCACAGTATGTATTTTTCCTGTTTAGGACTGCTGGAAGAAATTCCATTTGGAATAAGTTGTATTTGTTTTTTCAGTATACATATATTATTGTCCTGTCTTTGTATGTGTGCATAAATAATAAATAAATATAATGGAGCATTCGAAGGTATCCAAAGGCAAAGCGTCTTAAAAATGTGTATTTAAATTATAAATTACGTTTGAGCACTGTATAAAATTTATGTATAACTTCGTATAGATTGAGTAAACTTCGAATAAGGATTAAAATATGTAAGCCTTGTATTAAAAGGTGTACCTATGTATAGCTTAAATTAATTTCACCCAGCTTTATGTAGGAATTTCAAGATCGCACCAACCAAATGCTATACCGATTTAGCCCGTGACAAATCAAGAAAACATAACTCCCGTGCAGTCTGATGCATCCCTCAAAGTAAATGCGCAGACAATGTACACTACAAACAACAAACTAATAACAAATCCCGGATCTAAATCGGTCACTGACAATGGAATTTCATTTGGAGACCAGCCAAAATTATTTGACACCCGGAGAACAATATACCAGTTCAAAAAGCTCTTGTTTATATTAACATCGACACCTTTGTATTTGTTTTATTGTCGTCACCATGGCAATTTATAAGCTTATATAAAAAAAATGGTATGTGTCAATAATGTATATAATTATACTATTATTGAGCAATTCGCACTTATTTAAAGATATAATACTAATTTTACGAATTCAATAGTGAATTCCAAAAAATATATATATTCTAGAGATATGTAAATTCGTTCGTAAAAACATTTTTTTTTACAAAACGTGAAGATGTTCCATGTAAATATTCATTAAGACACAAAAATAATTAATATTGCCAACATCCCCGATTGAAAATAAAGTCTTCTAATACACTAACATCTTCTGTAAAAATATATAATAAATTACCCGATATATTAAAAAATGAAAGTAACGATATAATATTTACCCGAAAACTAAAACAGTACCTTATTAATAAATCATATTATGTATAATGAATATTTACTGATAATCATAAAATAAATGTTTTGGCTATTAGAATAAAAGCAACTACACTCGCAAGTAAATCGACTCATATGTAAGTGCGCATAAAAATGATATAACTAAAAAATGACTTATTATCTATAAGTTTTTACATAAATAAAGCCTAGTAATAGGCTTTCAAATGGTATATAATATCAGTAACCTCCCGTAACTGCTCTGCGCTCTATTCACAACTTGCGCGACACAACCCCCTATAAACCCCCTGTAATCGTTTTTTTCTTATCAGTCGCTCATTAGACGTTGACCTGAACACATCTCTGCAAATTAAAGCCGTCATTTGAAGAAAATTATGGATACAACACCTGAAGAAGCCGCTCAAGTCGTTGCCCTGTTGCAAGAAGGGTTGAACCAGCGAGAAGTCGCTCGTCGTTTGAATATGAGTCAGTCCGCTGTCTCGAGAGTATACAGAAGGTTTCAAGAGACTGGTGCCTTCACTCGGAGGCCTAATACCAGCCGACGCCGGTGCACCTCGGAGCGTGACGACCGGTTTTTGGTCTCGACCTCTCTCCGAAATCGACACCTTACCGGCGTAGATGTGCAGCAGGAGCTACGTCAAGTTCGCGGGGCTGTCAGTCAGTGGACAGTTAGAAGAAGGTTGAAAGAAGCTAACCTTACTCCGAAAAGACCCGCTACAGGCTACAGGGCTACAGCCCGAAGTTGACCACAGCTCATCGTCAAGCACGCCTTCACTTTGCTCGAGAACATTTGGATTGGAGCATAGAGCAATGGCAGTCAGTCCTGTTCACAGATGAGACGAGGATGTGTCTCCATGGCAGCGACAGGAGAGGTCGGGTATACCGTCGTCCCGGTGAACGGTTTTCACAGTGCTGCTTTGTGGAAACCGTTGCATATGGTGGCGGATCTTGCATGATGTGGGCTGGAATTTCCTTAGAAGGCAAAACGGACCTTGTTTTCGTTCCTGGGGGAGGCCGGGGGAGGTCTGACCAGTGATCGTTACATTGAAAATGTTCTACTGGATCAAGTTGTCCCTTATCAAGGCTTTATTGGGGAAAATTTCATCTTGATGCATGACAATGCCCGATGTCACACTGCTCGGGCCACACGTGATTTCCTGAACGAAGTTGGAATTCACACTATGCATTGGCCAGCGCTCAGCCCCGATTTAAATCCCATTGAGCACATATGGGACGAGCTCAAAAGGAAAGTTAGAGCGAGGAATCCAGCTCCGACAAACATCAATGAGCTCAAGACTGCGTTGGTAGAAGAGTGGGGTCGAATACCACAATCATCCATTAAAAAGTTGATAAGGTCGATGAAGAATCGCATGAGAGCAGTGATCAGAGCTAGAGGAGGGAATACCAAATATTGACACGAATAATTTTTTTATCTTACGCACATTTTGTTTCATTTAAACACAATAACCCCATACTGTGAAATTGTATGAATTTTCAACATTTTTTACATTATCATTAGCATTAACCTTTTTTACTAAACTACTGAATCGATTTTCATGCAACTTACACCATTTTAAAGCTCAATTACTAGGCTTTAATTATGTAAAACATTATATAGAGGTATAATAAGGCATTTTTTAGTTATATCACTTGTTATGCGTACTTGAGGCTTGAGTCGATTTACTTGCACGCGAGTATATATAAAATTTAATAAAATTTCTAATTTAAAATGTGATGTTTCCTCTCTCCTAGTGCTCATATTGCGTGCCCAACAGGGTCCATAACACTGGTTTCACTTTAATGTAACATCTTATGTACATTATGGTTTGGCAATAAATGATTGAGTATTGAATTACAAACCTTGTTTGTGATTTTTATTTAGATTTTAGGTAGGTTTCTCTTTTGACTGTGCACTGTAGCTAGTAAAATTACCGTGTATAAGAGACCTAACATCTGTTCTCGGGTGTCGGGCGCTGTGCTTGATGAAGAATAGTAACTGTCTATCAGTTGTTTGTCTCATTCAATGCCGCTCTGTCATCGGTCAGGCATCGCTTACCATCACGTGAGCGTCCTCAAAGTCCTGTACATTTTGTAACACAACAAAAAAACAAAAACGTGGTCTTGCAATGTCGTACTTTGAAACAGGATTGTCGTGTGACAATGGAGACGCGGTTGGCCGGAGTCCAGCGGGCAGACACCGAGCGTGTGGCCATGCACTCTCTGTCACACATTATACCAATTTTCCGGGAAAACGCATTATTTTGCACTCTGTAGAGTTTCGACGATAGCCAACTTTTTGTTGGCCAGATTTGTATAAATAACAATTATTGTATTTATGTATCATACGATTATAATAATAATTTGTCATTCATATTCTCACCACAGTAAACAAACGTGTATTTTTTTATTATTCAACATGTGGTACATAACAAAACCAAACGACTTAGATATGATTGAAATTAAAGAGGTACTGGAGGGTAACCGCCATCTCATACAACAACGAATGAGTAGTAGAATACCAATTTCAAATTTGTACAAACAATTGAGACACAATAATTAGTCCTTAATATGATTGACGTTCGTTTGACAGTTGACATAATGGTGTATTCGAGTTTAACTATCAACAGAATCGTGGGGAAACACGCTAAAAGCCACGAAACTAGAAAGATGAACTATTGACGGTGGACAAAATCTAAATTTATGTGGGCAAGATATATTTTGCGAAGCCCTTGATGGATGTCGCAAGACAATGGATTTCATTAAGTGAATAAAATTTAGATTCTAGATTTTTAGAGATGATGCCTATGTTGTGAAGGCCTTAGGAGAAAAAGAGAGGCAGAGGATGGCCTCCATACACATGGTATACCAGAATGACTTGTCGCGTACAAAAAGATCTACCGGACCCGACAACCCTAGACACAATGTTATGGCGCATTAAAATTAGGAGAGCCCACCCAAATAAAGTGGGAAAAGGCACAGGAAGAGCAAGATGAAGGGCGTAGGAGCAGACGAGTCTGGTGCGAATCCGATGCGATTCCGCAACTCTGCCTAAATGCACTCTTTCAAAATGGTCCACGAACTCTTTTTTCGCGCGCCATCTTCACTTACTTCGAGCGTCATTTGATTGTATTTCTGGTTAACTCAATTCAGAGAAAACGTTGTGAATGAAGAATATATTAAAAAACTATCTGTGCCCCGCGGTATTACCCGCGGTATACATTATTTTGTTTTTTTAAATAATGTAGCCTAGGTTTTTCCTTATCACATCAGCTACCTGGCAATAGAAGTCCCGTCATTTAAGAGATTACCGAAATCAAACAGACAAGACAGACTGACAATTTTTTTTAAATATGTTGTTTTGGTGTATGTGTGTGTGTACCGTATATGTATTCATATGATATCTATGTATTAATATGCATGTAGTAAAAACCGGTTATTTCAATATTTTATAAACATTGCAATTTATTTTTATGATTACATGTATGTATAGTTGTGCAACAAAGTGGCAGAACACCGGCCACTTCATCCGCCGGGGTCATTGGACAACAAAGGGAATATTCTGGTTCAAAGCGTCATCAGAACTGCTTACATCTGTGTTACAATAATGTTATTACAGTTCGTAAGTAAAAGATAAGACATCGCTCAACGAAATTAGCGCACAAGCTGTAGCAAAATATTAAAACTCTTTGTCGATACGTCTTGCGAAATGGCGGACTTTTTATCCGACTGCCGAAGGAAGGTTATGTTTTTCAAGCGTATGTATGTCGATGTCTATGTTCCCCGCTGCAGCTTACATGGATTGACGGATTTTAACATATGAGACGTTGTCATTAGTTTCGTCTGTGTCACTGGGTATTAAAATTCAAAATGGCGGATTTTAAACGTCTTTTTGTTTCAATAAATTTTTTTTCTAATCCCTTCGAGTGGGGTATAGTTGAATAGGTCTTTCAAAAATAGTATGAGTGTGAAAAAACCGTGTTCAATGAAGTGCATTAATTTTACTTTCGAAGTTGTTAACGCCCAGCAATCCGCAATAATCTCGCCTGGTGGATTACGTTAACCTCGCGATAGACATAAAATGTGTACAAATATGTTTATCCCTTGTTTATTATAACCCATATTGCTTAGTTTGGCAAGATAACGGTTTATGAATGTTGTTAGGTATTTATTTACAGTTAAAAACTGACTTTACACAAGTGGTAAATAGCCTATAGCGGAATCTGCTTTTATAATTAAAGATAACTAAGTCAAAAAGTATCCGTTTATCCGTTGTTTAGCACCCATATTACAGTCGAGATACTTACTTTGGGGGTAAATAACGCTGTGTGAATAAATAAATAAATATCCACTGCCAATTACTAATTTCAATTTTTTTTTTAATTTCAAATTTCAATGGTCGACGTAAATATTTTATATCGTGTAACTCATGTACCTACATTAAATAGATAAACTAAGTTTAGAAAAGCGTACTTTAATAGAAGATTAAGTCTAGAAAAGCCTTTCTCCGTCGTAGGGCGCGCCATCTAGCGGCGGCTGTCGGTCGTCGGGCGGGAGCCCCCAGCGCGGCCGGTGTCCGTTGTGCGCGTGGTACCGAGGGATACGCCCCGCGCGCACCAGCTCGTACGCTAGGCGGGCTATACCGCCCTGGTAGTCGCTGATACCCGTGCGGTAGTGGCACGGACGCGAATACCCGCCAACTGTTGTTGGAATAGATTCATTACAATTGAAACGTAACAGATTCTTCTTCTTTTCTTTTAAAGTACGCCCTCCGGCCTGATGGACCGACGGCTTGCGAACGGTCGCTGGTGGAGGCTGGATGAGGAGAGCGGAGGAGCGGGATATCTGGCGCAAAATGGGGGAGACATATGTTCAGCAGTGAATTGCGATAGGTTAAAGAGAGAGTGTAAGATTTTTCCTAAACTTTACTAAGGCAACCAACATTTAGGTATCAACAAAATATTTTTGAAAAGAGATTAGAGCCCATAACAAATAATTTCATAAAATCATTAAAAATCAATTGGAAAAATAACAACTAAAAACTTGACTGCAAAAAAACTACTTAATGAAATGATGATATAAGTAATGATGTTTTGATGTACACCAACTGGTTATTTTTTTTATTTTCATAGAAAATATGTGGAGATAAAGAATACTCGACTTATACAGCGAAACAACTCTTGGTAAATTAAAATAGCATATTAAAAGAAGAAAACACGTCTGCCATTTACAAATAGTGAAAGAGAAGAGAGAACAAAATACAATCAATTAATAATATTCTTTTACATTTGACATCCTTGTCATCAAAAAGGTTGCATATTTAACATACAGCCGCCCCATTGAAATTACATGTATTTCAATAATTAAGAAAAATAAAATAATAAAATACTTAATATCTTTAAAGAAACAATATGTAAAACTCACAATATTATGTAACTAAATATTCTTAAAATTAATTTATTAAATATATGAGTCTTAAAATAACAAAACAAAACAAATTTAGTAATTAGCAAACCTATTAAAATAATACTTAAACGTACAATTTCGCATTACTGATTTGCAATTAGAAATGCATCACAAAGTTTTATTCGTGGTACAATATATCCGGCTCGAAGGACCATAGAAAATATGTGGAGATAAAGAATACTCGACTGATACAGCGAAACAAATCTTGGTAAATTAAAGTAGTATATTAAAAGAAGAAATCACGTCTGCCATTTACAAATAGTGAAAGAGAAGAGAGAACAAAATATAATCAATTAATAATATACTTTTACATTTGACATCCTTGTCATCAAAAAGGTTGCATATTTAACACCAACTCTTTTATATGCCTCTAAGCTAAAGCTCTCATAAAAGATGCTAATACTTCATGCGAAGAACTCTACATACAACGCGATGCAAATTAATCATGAAACCCCTTCCCTACAGCAATTATTTTATGATATTGTGATTTATTATAAATCGCAACAACAAGCTGCATGAAGCCATAAATTTAAGTGCATTATTTCCCGTGTTTCCATAAATTCGCTAACGTGCATTATTTGTAATTCAGAGCACTCACCTGACGTCACTCCGATTGCAGCATTAAACAATGTTATTATTTCACTTACAATTATATACAAATGAACAGTACATGGAATATATTCGAACATCACATAGTATTATATATTTATTCATTTAAATGAAGTACATAGGCCGATTAGTAAGCATTATAATGGCGGGACCAGATCCTGAATTCTGTTATTTCATATTGCGGTGTTTAGTACTGGCTTGGTACTATTGATACAGTCAGAACCAATCCTAAACATTTTTTTTCATTTGATCAAGTTCATAGGTTTTATTCGCGCCCATTCACCAAATATACAATTTCCACACATACATACATTGGTGATGGTAATATTGATCAGTCAGTGATCAATTATGGAAATACCATGGGCTGATTTACTTTATTTTCAAATTCAAGACTTAGAGACAGTGGCGTGCACTTCATATATGCAAATAAGCTGTGCATAACCTCTGCGTCCAGACAACCCGGAAAATCGCCAACACATTAAATGATTCCCAAACGCCCAATTTCCTCTACAGATTTGAAACCATAGGCGATCTGTTGTAAACAACAGCACTCAATTTGACAAAAAAGTTTTTGCGATTACTGTCACTCACTTTGCATACCCTACTCATAATGGCGTTATTTTACTCCCAACCTTAATTTTCGTAATCACATCATTAAGATTGCAAGAAGGCGTACCAAAATTTAGGATTATATTGCGTCATGCTAGAAATTCACGAATCTCCATGCAGTGCGAGCTTTATATGAGCTCTGGTAAAAGTCATTTAGAAAGCAACATTTATTTGGTCACCATATGAAAATAAATACAAATCCATGATAGAAAAATTCAAAATAAATTTGTACGGTTTTTGTATCATAACTCTATGGCGTTATCCATTCTATCTCTAATTACCCAACCTTGTTTGTTTAGAATGGTTGTATAATAAACTAGAAGTACGACGTAATCTTACCTTAGCCGTGTATTTGTTCAAAAATAAGGGGGGGATTGCAACCAGGCTGTGCTACAGACGATGACGCTGTGTGTACCAGACCGGTACGTCTGGCGACGTCGGCTCCTCCGTTATTGCTGTTCCGCAAGCGGACTAATATATTGAAAGAGGCACCACTAACTAGAACGTTGCGTACGCTTAATGAAGTAGCAAAGCTATTGATTTCTTTAGTTGCTCTTTGACTGAATTCACCAAGGTCACATCATTTGTTTTATGCTATAATGATTTCTTTTTTAATTTTATTTTTCTTAGTTATATTGTTTTTAATGTTGAAATGATTTTGTGTAATAGTATATTGTCTACGCTATCGCATGGGGAAACCTGTAATGTTAGTCGTAAGATTACATGTAAATAAATAAATAAATATAAATCTCTGTGCACGCCACTGCTTAGAGATGAAGTATTTATGATTTACAAACATTAATTACAATGTAGATTTAAACACAAGGAAACCATTTTCATTTTGTTATTGTATTCATTAAAATTGAATACTAACATGACGTTAATATTCACGTAAATGCAACAATTACTTTCATGAATCACTCACTATTAGCACAGATAAAATAATTATACTAAACTACTAACTAGGAACTTTGTAATTTTTTAGATAGCTAAATTATTTTCTATTTAAGAATAGATAGATAGATAATTCTTTATTGCACAAAACAAATTAAACACTTAACAAGATTCTGCACAGGAAAAAAAAGTACAATGCGCCTTATTACTAAATAGTAATTCTTCCAGACAACCAACTTATAATAGAAGAGGACAATTGAAAGAAGGGGTATGCATACATATAACAGAATAAGAGAAAACAAATAACCTAAATATATATACTTAAATACATACATATGTAACTATCAACTTAATATATATATATATATATAAAGAAAATACAACATTAGATGAATAATAATACAAAATTAATGATGAATCTAGTTAGTTATAAATACTAATAAATGTTAATAATTCCACCATCCCTTACAACACATTTATTTTTTAGGATTCCGTAGCGAAATGGAAAAAAACGGAACCCTTATAGATTCGTCAAGTCTGTCTGTCCGAAACTATAAACTACACACACACACACACACACTATTCGACTTTGTAAGTATATGTATTCTGTGAACGGCTATAAGGATATGATAAGAAACTTGAAAAAAAAAAGTATTATATTTTGGGGTTCCTCATACATTGAACTGAAACTCAAAATTTTTTTTCATCGTACCTCCTCGTGGGGTTATCAATGTGTAGAGCTTGAAAAATATATCGAGGTTTCTAATATATTTTTTTTAAATCAATAGTTTGCGCGAGAGACAATTCCAAATCGTCATTAACGGTGAACCACTATTTTTCATATTAAGGCTGAAGTAGGTGCCTAAGTAGATAAAAATTACTTTATTTTATGTTACTTGCTGCTGCGGAACCCTCCACGGGCGACTCCGACTCGCGCTTGGCCAATTTTTCTGTAAGTAGACAGGTGGTGTCTAGGTTTTTATAATAATTATGATTTCACACTTCCACAGATAAAAAATATACTAAGCAGTACTAAGCATTACAGTGTTACGTTGATACTAACTCCTAAGCTGCGTAGGTAACGGCTGAGTGTTGGTTTGTCGTATCTGGCTCGTACAGCTCCTTGGCCACCTTCATGAGCTCCGTATCCTTGATGTCAGCTTTGGTATGTGGCAGAGGTGCCTCCTCCTTGTGGCTCCTTGCCCTTTTCGCGCACGGCTTAATTTCTTCTCACGCGGTTTGAACGGACGAGTTTTGAATCTGTGAGACCAGTTGTTTTAATTAGTGAAATCCAATCAAATGATAATATAGCGTAGCTTATTGGTGTGGACTGTTGCCTTTCGATATGGAGGGGCAGGTTCAACTCCCACGTACATACAATGTCTTTTCGAAATTATATGTACGTTTATTCGACATTCTTACGTGGAGGAAAATCATCAGAAAACCTGCGCAGGCCTGAGATGAAATTTAATTTATTTATTTATTTTACTTTAATTTAACGTTTGCTAACAATTACAATATTAAAGATAATACATTTAATACATCTAAAATTTTACTCTCACTCATCAAATTCTCACAAAACTTCAAGCATATCGGCAATATATCCTTCCATTCATCAGCAAACAAATCACTCTGGGAACCCATCCAGAAGGGAGTTCACAATCTGAGGCCCTAGTACCGGTGATTGTGCATGAGATACTGTCCGACAAGAAGGCTCTGCCAGTAACTTATGTGTCTACTTCTGTAGTAATTGTTTGGGGTAAATAATTTACACAGTTCTCATGTAAGTCGATAGAATCAACCATCTTCAGAATTTTTAGGCCAATACTATCATTTCAACTTCCGCCTTACTTCAAGCGAGTTGTACCCCAACATCTAAAATAAAATTTGTTGGATACATAAATGGGTAATAGCCAAACTGTCTCTTGTAAATATCTAAGGAATGCTTCTGTATTTTCTCAATAACTAACGGTAAGAACCTCGTGGGGACTCCACAACAAGCAGCTGCCTCCACTTTACTTCGTACTAATGCGGCAAAAAGGACTTATACATGTACATTCTAAGAGTCCGAGAATTTCGAAGTATAAAGCCTAACCGTTTGAAGACTCGGTAGCTAATGCTGCAATATGACAGTTAAATGTTAGTTCACTATCGAATGTTACTCCAAATCCTTTACACTATATTGTCTCGGAACGATGAGGCCATCTAAAGTGTAATTAAATATTATAGGATGCCTGATCCGACCAAAAGTCACAACACACACTTGCAAGATTAAACTCCATCTGATTCGTACGACTCCATTGTTGGAATCATGTCAATATCTAGTTGAAGAGCCTGGCAATCTAGTTCAGATCTGATATTCAAATAAAGCTTCAAATCATCAGCATAAAGTAACACTTAGCTTTTAGAGACAATGATGGTATATCATTGACCTGATCAGGAATAACAATGGACCAAGTATCGATCCCTGACTTACGCCCGATTAATGGTTGTGCATGAAGTCAGCCGATCCGGACTAGGCCACGTTGACGACTAAAGCCTATATACACCCTCGTTTGGGGATATGTAATGAGTTGATGATGATGAATCAAATAATTATACATAGAAAAAAAATACCAGATATTCATAATAAACGCATAGAAGAGAAAGAAAAAATCTTTATTCAATAAATCTGTTACAGATTTTGAATCGTCAATTGTTATTATCATATTTTTTGTGACTTTACCACCGGTTCGAATAAGTAGGATCTTCGAGAAGAGCGGAAGAAACTCGAGTTACTCTTTTAATCTTTTATATCAGTGGTTACAGTTTGTCATTTACCTACAAATAGCTTTACAATAATTATTACAGTACTTTGTACTTTTTTTCTCACTATATTGTCTGACTATTTTGTATGTGTGCATAAACAATAAAAATAAATAAATAAAGATTTTGTAACTGGCACTAAGTGCAAGATCACAATCTTTATCCGATAAATATTCTTCTATTGTATAGTAACCTTTTTTCTTGAGGATTTTTTTTAATCTTTAATTTAAACTGTGAAAGGCAATTCGGCAAGATTTTGTGATATTTTATTAAAGAATGTTATGCTCTTCCTAATGTTATGATTTCCCTACTTCACTTAATCTAATTATTATTAATTTTGCAAAGATAAAGCAAAATCATAAACAGCTGTACAGTCACTGCGGACCAGAACTGGTTGCAGAGCTATTTACTATGCAGTTCGAACTGCGAATTGATATTTAGATTTGGTATTTGTTTTCCTGTTGTTTTATATATCTTATTTTTTGTGTCTCGTTTCAGGTAGTTTTTTAAATAGATAAAGACATTATCGCGTCTTTATCACTCAAATTAAAATGTATTTTGTTAAGCATGCAAGAGCAAACTGCTCACTTAAACATTAAACACTGCCTTGTGAAGAGATGCGCACGTATCGTTGTAATAGTAGACTGGCCGAAGACTCTTCGTGTTGCTTTTTGAACGTTTCTATTTCTTCATCCGTCAGCTTTCTATAAAAATACATGTTTGATTTAATACACATATTCTTTGTCAGGTAAACAGTGAAAACATTCTTGTACGTAAGTATCTAGAATTTCGATTCGCAGACACTTGGGGAATCAAGTCAAGTTTCTAGAATTTAGTTAACAGCATTAGGTTTTGAAGTTCTCAAAGAAAAGCATTAATTGTACTAAAAGATCAGCATTACGAGTACCTCTTAGTTAGAAAGTACAATTTCATTTCATTGCGCGGGTTTTTCATAGACCCATTTATTGCTTTCGTGCTTTTTCTGTACCAACATTCAATACCATATATTCATACCAATAAACGTAGGAATAGAAAGCACTATGTACTATATTTGTGCATTTAGACACGATACTGGATGCACAGAACAGTTCATCGCTCCATTTAGGTATTTAACGCTCCTTTAACTTACCATCTTTGTAAATGCTACACAGTAAGTTAACTAACAGTTACTTACATCTTAGTTAATTCTTCTAAAGATATAAAATTTTTCAATTTCCTTGCTTTCGTTCAATAGTATCTGTTTTTAAAAACCCCGCTATTAAACCAACTTCTCTGCCAATAACTAAATTGTTTACAAATGCTATGATTTATGTTAAAAAGCGTAAACAATTCGATATTATTAACTCATAATTTCAATTTTCGATTTTGAGTGACGGGAGGTCATATGATTTGAAAATATAAGAATATACTAGTTATTAAAAGCTACTTCAAGTAAACATCAGTTTTATTTTGCTCTCGTTCATACAGGCCTGCTATTCTTTCAGTCTTATGAAATGAAAAGTTGTGACTTTTTGAATTTGAGGTATAGTTAGGCAAATGAATAGACGTTTGTCGACGGAGTTAGGTCATCAACTATTCATCACCTGTATTTCAAAAAGGCTTTATCTTCCGGGCTAAGTAAATCTCTTGTGGCGTAGTGCATCGTACTGTACTAGAGAAGGGCTGGAACCTGCCAAATGGACCAACACTAGAAGAATCCCGCCTAAATCCTCTACAAAGGCAAACACCACTGAGCAAGTAATCACGTTGAAACACTTGCGTTATTAGGATTCACCTATATTTTTTTTATTATTTTAATGATAAATATATAAACTAACTCACATCTTGCGTCCCACTTTAGGATCTAACCATTTTCCTTCTAACTTCGCCCATCTTTCCTCTGGTCGACACCTTGAAATGATTGATTCCGATTTTTAAACGTTTCTTATATTTTATTTTTTAATACATAAAAATTAGTCTAGATAAAATGTAAGTCTACAATATTCGGTGAAAACTATTATAAGCAAAAAAAATCTCATAGTAAAGCATAAGAAGACCAATGTTTTTAACGAGAAAACTGTTATCTGACGGTAAATGACCGCGACAATGTTTATCAATTCGCGATCATTAACATGCGTTGCGTTCTTTACATGGGCAAATGTACGCTTTTTAATTAAGACGCCATCGCTCCAGGCGCTTACCGCTATCATCTTCCTAAATCAGTACTACTATACAAAGACATCCGAATATACAATTAGACTGGACGAGCGCCAAGTTTATAGACAGTACCAGTGTCGCAATTTCTTTTCGGTTCTTACCTGTGAAAAGTTATTCTATTACTTGGTAATTTACTGATTCATGCGATGATGGCATGTTACAATTGCACAGGATGGCATTTTGAAAAAAACGTCAATTTCTTCTTTAATTCGTGCGTCTCGACTCGTCTCACAGAGCGTAAACTGGCAGCCATATATGCTCCGTTGAGCTTACATTTGTCGCACTTTAAACNATAATTAAAACTGGCAACACGATTATTACTTGCAAACCCAGATTAGGGATCAAAAGGGTTACATAAAAAAACGATAGAAGTGGCACAAGCCAATTAACATAAACAATATCTAATAGGTATTTGTGTAATATAGTTTGGCTAACCACTACCTCAAAGACCCCAAAACAAAAACTCCAACCCTCGTACGATGCAAATTTTACACATTGCAATGAAAACAACTCGCTTACTGAAGTATTCACAGTAAGTAAATAACGGACTACTGTTAACATTTGTACAATGGCACATTTTTTACCATATTTTTAACTTAAAAGGCATTTCATTACTAGGGGATAGGACGCCGCCGGCTATGCATAAGTAACGCACATTACAATTAGGGTTCCCAACTAGTGTTGCCAGGTTTATTTTAAATCGGGACACGAGGCCAAAGTATTTAAAGTTGCAGATCGGGAAAAGTAACAATAAAAATGTGTTGTTACGCTGATGACGTGCCATTTTGAATTTGACAGTGATGTAATTAGTAGGAGTAATGTAGCGTAAATTTAATTTTTAATGAAACATCTGGTTTCATTCTTTAATTAATCGGGACATTTAGCGTCCCGAGCGGGACGCATCCTCAGACCTCTGAAAATCGGGACGTCTCGCTCAAATTAGGACACCTGGCAACACTATTCCCAAACAAGTACTCAAACTCAAAGTAATAATATAACTGGCTTTCATAACAGAAACTTCGATTTTCCATGTAAAAAGTTTTATGATTTGATGGTAAAAATCCGACAAATATTAGATGTTGAAATTTTCATCATCATCATCAGCTCATTAAACGTCCCCACCGAGGGGCACGATCCTACCCGTATAGGGTGATTATGCCATAGTCGTCCACGCGGGCCCAGTGCGGGTTGGACGACTTCACGAACAACCATTGAATCTCTTCGCAGTCGTGCGCCGGTTTTCTCACGATGTTTTCCTTCACCAAGAGCATCGGATAACGTACATATCATTTTCACAAATTCGAAAACACATTTGTACGTGGCGGGATTTGAAACTCACCTCCCGGTAGGAGGGCAACAGTCCACACCATTGAGCCAACAACGCTCTTATTCATGTTTTTATTTTATAACAATTCTCCCAGTCCTTCAAGAGTTGGCAACCCTAATTACAATGCATCGGTTCGAACATAAAACTGCATACGCGGAACAAAGGTTAATTACCATTAATCATATTCTTTGATATTCATGTATTGAGTTTACTTTGAAAATAAATTAGCTATTATATTTTTGAAGGATTGCTGAGCTATGCGGTTGGTCTTCAATTAGTTCACTGTTGTATTTGTACGTTGTTAAACATTGCTTCCATTACCAGAGATAATAAAATACTATACTGTTAAATTAAGAAAATGAAAATCAATTGATTTGTACTATAATCTAAGCTACGTTAAAAATTACACAATAAATACTTTTAAATAATAAAGAATTTTTTCTTTCAAAATAGTGGTCTTCTGTTAATTCTAACCAGACCTAAGTGTTTAACTTTTGTTTTAAACCAAGCGTTGTTTAATTTTTTTAAATCACTTAGAAAAACTGTTTTTCAAAAGGTGTCCAGTTAATATTAATTTATGAAAATATGTATCGATGACCCATTTCGTGTACCCTCGGGTGCGACCCTAGACAGTTTGGATATTAGTGTGCATGAACATTTCTACTCGTATAGGTCTGTCTGGTCTATAATCTTCTTTTTTCCTTTTATATCCTTTCGGTTTTGTAGTTATTGTCAATTAAACTTTTACTTTCTTGCTTGTTCTTTGTTTCCTTCTTTTGTTTATGTTAAATATTAATATTAATTTCTAAGGCCCATATTCTATAATGAGACTCAAGCATTTTTACTTAAATAGGATTAGAAAGGGATGCCACTATTTATCGTAGATAGCGCTATCCCTTTCTAACTTAATTTAAGTAAAGATAAACGTTGAGTCTCGTTCTAGAAGAATACGGGTCTAAAATTTGATCTTAAGTAAAATTGATGTAAAATATATTTTTTATTACTACATTACAACCAAATAGGTCATCTAAAAGTGCGCACTCAAGTTTCAAAGATAACGGTGTACGTGAGCGCACGCGCATGCCTCCAAACGATTATTTCAGATGCAAAGGTGACAGCTGCGTCACAGATTAACCGCCATCACCAGTGACGAGATGGATCTGGTGATAGTCGGATACGTGATCTGATTGTGCAAAAGTAATATTGGTTATTTCTATCTATCTTTAAAATATATAAATAGGTTTCATAATCACACTTACCTTGACGATTGACGACCCATTTGGTGTTGCGGTTGAGAGGTCGACTGCAAAGCCAAGGGTTCCGGGTTCGATCCCCCGGACACTACAAACATTTGTGTGCATGAACATGTCTGTTTGTAATGGTCTGGGTATTTTCTATGTATTTTCATCCGTTGTTTTGGTACCCATAACACAGGCTTCACGCTTAACTTGGGTCTAGATGGCGCTGTGTGAATGTCAGTGGTTATTTATTATTTATTTATTACTTATCGTCCAGGCTACTTTAACCTAGCGTGGCTTATTCGTACTTTAAGAACTATGTACCTAAGTCAAATATTTCAATTTGATCTTAAATTATGGTATCAATCATCATTATCAGCTCATTATACGTCCCCACCGAGGGCACGAGTCTACCCGTAAAAGTATCTTTAGGCCTTAGTCGTGCGCCCATGCGGATTGGCCGACTTTACAACTTTTAAATTTCTTCAGGCGTACGCAGGTTTGCTCACGATGTTTTCCTAAGAGCGTCGGATAAACGAACATATAATTTCATAAATTCGAAAATACATTGGTACGCGTTGGGATTTGAACCTACACCCTCCAAACGAAACGCAACAGTCCACACCAATGAACTACCGACGCTCAAATATTACGTGATTAAAACATAAATTAAGTGACCTTCCAAGTTAAGCAAAATTAACCCGTCATCGAGTGGCCACCCCTGGCGTCGCGTTTTCTACACGGTCTTATCGGCCCCTATTCGTCTCTGTCCGAGATTTATGCACGTCATAAGCCAGACGTATATCCGCCGATACTGCAATCACATTTAGGGTTGTCACTTTTTAATTTGCAGCAAAAAACTTCAAGTCTAATGAATTATCGATATGTGTCAGTTTTTGGTTATTAGTTTGGTAAAATCTCTAAAAATAACTTCTATCAAAAATATATTTTTTAATACCTAAGGGTTCCGTACTAAAGTTAACGCACATTGCGACATGGATTCCTATTGACCTGAATACATCAAATTTGTTCATTAACATTGTTGTATTTTTTATGTCATAAGTAAACGGGACAATCAGCTCGCTTACCTGGTGGTAAGTGAAACGCCTGACCATGACAGTAGCTGTGTTGTAATCATATCAGTCATCCCTCATCCCGAAACACAGAATTGTAAAACACTACTATTTCACGGCACTACGATGTACCTACCTAACGACTCAGTATTGAGTCTACCACTAGTAAATTGTATCACACCAGTCTTTTACTGTCAAATGAAACATTCAAATATAAGGAATGAAATTCATTTCATATAATTAAGGTTTAATTGATCCATTGTTCATTAATGTTTTGTACTATTGCATTCATAAATTCATTTTTATACATGTATCATTTTCGTTATTTTTATGTAGTAGTGGTCTATCTTAGTTAGTCATTTATCTTCGCTTGATAAGTAACGTAGTCATTTATTGTTTTCAACTAAAGTTTTTAATTTTTTTTTCAAGTTGTATCTACTTTTATATAAATTATTTATGTTTTGCTTAGACATTCCAATTATTGCTATCTGATCATTTTTGCATATCCTTAGACATTTTTCTTACAATTATTAAATATTTGTGTCGAGGCGTCTGTGATGTCGAGCCTTTTCAGTGATTTTGTTATTTTATTTTTAAGGTACAGATATGAAAGGTTTTGTATTTTATTTTGCTATGTTGAATGATTCACTGATAAATTTTACTTTACTTTACTTTACAATTAGTGCTATCTGATCCCTGTCGAGCTACGGATCGTTTCGGCGGGAGCGTGACTAAAGCGATGCCTCACAATCGTACATCTATCGATACACTGTGCAACATAATTGCCTTCGCAGAATTACTTATCAACGCATTACATTGAACTATATAGTGCCGATTAATCATATTGTTTCCTTTTTATTACGCTTAATATCGGTTGTACAGGAAATGTTGAGGTTATATCTAATGTTATTATTAATATGGAAATAGATGCGGGAAATTAATTAGCTTTTATAATAAAATAATGTCTAACGGCTAGATATATATCATTGGAAAAAACGCGTTTGTATATCGTTATTTATAATTGCAATTTCTAATTCTTGTTATGGATTCTGTCAACTGTTAATGGTTTACACCCCACGAATAATACTCTCAACGCTTAGTTTTGTAAGAAAGTATGGATGTATGTTTGTTACTCTTTAACATTTTCTTGTTTTATCTAACACAGGAATAACGTAAATTTGTTCATTATACTATTACCCAATTCCAACGAAAAATTTACTTTTTAAATATATATGTAGCTTTGAACCGTACTGAGAGACTCGGGAGATCACCAGAGCTTGTTCTTTTGGGCAGGTTGCACAACGTTCAGCTGCAATTCACTTCGCTCCAAAACTATCACAGCATTCATATTTTGAACATCTTTAACCTTAACCCTTTGACTGCCATCACGCCTTAAAATGCTAAACTCAATAAATTTCTATTGTATCTGGGGTCTCGGTGTTCAATGGGTTAAATTAATAAGGATTAAAATGTAACATAACATGAAAGTAAAGTACTTATGCCAACCGTTTTACGTTACAAAACTGCAAGATAACAGTGAACGGTTAGAGCCCGCGGCGGTGGAACCTGGCCACGCATCTACTGCCCTCATATAGAGGGACCACGCGTTACTTACCTACTTATGCCTTACTTTGGTCCAAGTTGAAATTATTAAGAAAAAATTCAAAGTAAACATTTATGCTACATCCTATTTTTAAATTAAATTATGGCTTATTACCAGTTCAATTCGTGAACAATTCTTTCTATTGGTCTGGTGTTTCTAATTCTTTTTAACTGCACCCCTATAAAATATAATAGGTCATAGACCTATGTTTGGAAATCTCAAGAGTTTATTTTAACTCACCAACACGGCTTGAACTGTTGTAATTGTAATAGTATAGTCCGAATTCCTTAATGATGAAAACTTTTCAGAAGCATTGTTAAGTGTGTACAGTATTAGTAATAACAGTTATGACGGCAATCTACTAGAGTTCTAGATCCACCGCAACTACAAACTCAAAGAGTCGAAGCTAGAACCACCTAATTCTTTCACCTAACCTTGTTTTGTATCACGCAGTCACCACACCCTTACACTTACGGCGAGCTATCCCGTAATTACAGGTGTCAGTGCGCGGGCGCAGGCGAGAAGGGCGATATTTGTTCGCAATTAGTGCCCGCACGGGAAGGCGATGTCCGGACGTCGCGCGTAATTTATGGTTACGCGAAAGTATCAGTTGAAAGTGATGCGGTAGGGTTGGTGTTGCTATATGGGGGTTTTTATTCTTGTAATAACTTAGTCTAAATAAATAAAAACAATGATTTGGCAAATTTAAATAAAGAATAGTAAAATTCGACAGATATTTTCACTCGACTTTCGGATAACTTGACGTTATAAAAAAAGAACGTGTGTATCCCTACACACTCTTTAGAGTCAGCAACGTCAGCAAATCGATTTAAAGATTAGCAGTGCACTCGATGTGAGCGCTTAATATTTAGCTTTTAATAATAACTTTACGATATAAAACGAAAAACCTGTTCAACGGAAAACAATTTTGCATATAAAACATCACTAATAGTGTGTATAATCGTGCAAAATTTTAATGACTTATCAACCGAACTAAAAATTGTGCTTATCTGTTAACGGCGTTTAAGCTAGTGGACGCAGTTACAATCATCATCAGCTCATTATACGTTCCACCGAGGGCACGAGCCTACCCGTATAGGATGTTTAGGCCTTAGTCGGCCACGTGGGCCAGGGTTCAACGACTTCACGCACAACCTTTGAATCTCTTCGCAAGCGTGCGCAGGTTTCCTCGCGATGTTTTCCTTCACCGTAAGAGCGTCGGAGAAAGTACATATAATTCGAAAATTTTAAACACATTGGTACGTGTCGAGATTTAAACCTATACAATTACAGTATTGCAAACAAAAAACCTCAACCAAAATTAATGGAAGCAGCAACCCTAGCAGTGGCCGGGAGCACCCGCACCAGCTGCTAGGCGGACTGACATTTCCGCGCGCACTCTACGGTTAAATTGTTTTGACTTTAGGCCGTTCAAGCGGTGAATTTTGTGACAGGTCATTAACAGCTGAAAAAGCTCAATTTTTATTATTATTTTTTTCTAAAAAAAAATGAAAAGTTATTGGATCACCAGTTTTTATTTAATTTATGAATTTCAGGAATGGTTAAATTAAATTTTTGAAGACCTTATCATGTACGTTCTTTGCAGTACAGAATTGAAATTCAAGAAGTCTCTTAATTTATGAATTTAAAATTACTTATAAAATAATTAATAATGGAACTACATATTCCAAAATACGACATTGTACCAATAGTAATTCTAACGAGACTAAATAATTATCCAAGGCATCACAGTACTTAATGACTGCTAACTGAGACCTAAATACAAATACAGATAAACATAGCTACAAAGGTAAGACAGAAGGAATACAAATACTAAAAGAATACAATGAACCTGTCTTAAACGGCATAATAATATGTTGCATCAATGACAGGGGTAATAACTTGGCAACTACATAAGTGAACAGCCCACCTGGTGGTAATTGGCTTCTGTCATATTTAACGCACAAATGACTGCCATAGTGCCGCTATAAATATGAGTATTTAATTTTATCAGTACATCTAGTATATATTTCCATTGACTAGGTGAGCTATAGAATTTCTAATATAGTCGTGTTTTGAGACTTCAGCGAATGTGCCTTAATATAATTCTAGTAAGAAGGACATTAGTAGTATTGTAGAACAATTGCTTTTGCATTGCACAATTTTAAAACTTTGAACTTAAACCCCCGAGCTTCAATCAAACACAAATACAAATATGTGTCTATCGATAATCATAATATACTTAGTATCGGATGACCTGGTTACGTGGCGCGTAGCAGATGGATGTCAACTGCTAGGATTGACCGCGTGAAAATCACTAAGGAGGCCTTCTTTCAGCAGTGGACATATACACAGGCAGTAATGATGTTAATATACTTTCTAACCCCGAGTACCTAACCAAAGCCTTAACAATTCACAGCATAAAAACTCGGTTTGCAATCGTCATCGCAATGAATATTGCCCTAATTAATAACGTATGGCCGCTGATTAATAAAGTGATTTGCAGTTTCCCAACGTGCTTTTAATGCAATCCCTTAGTTTGTGCATTTAGCAAATAACCTAAACATGACTTAACTAAGTTACTAAAGCAATGATATCTGTTAATTGATCAAGAATGATGAAAGGATTAAGCGTTGAAACGGGTTGCTCAGGGTGATGAGCGATGAATAGTAGGAAATTGATGCAGACAGACATTTGTAATGGAGCATCGTATTTATCTAAAACGTAGGTACTCATATAAGAAAAATATCTGTCAGATTTCATTATCTTTTAAATTTTGAAAGTTAATTCCATATTTTAAAAAATATGGAATTATTACCTTAAACCTTTAAGACGGGTCAACCAATTAAGATCAAAAAAACCTTTGAAAACGTCTTAAGTGGTTTTTGATCTAATATTTTCTGTGCTAATTGGTACAAAATAAATTAGATACAGCAGCTTGATTGTATAAGTTGATCAATCACTAATTAAAAGTAAATGGCGAGTCGAGTAACCACCGGTGCGCAGGCGAGGCCTCTGCAATCCCTATTAGGCTGCCAACATTCAGATTACAAAAGTTTAATTTTTTCATAATTTAAATTATTAAAAATTAGAACTGAAGTTATAGTAAATTATTTCGATGTTTAAGTCCACCAAGCCTATGATTCTTTCTAATTAGACCAGTTTTAGGCCCGTATTCTAGAACAAGACTCAAGCATTGTTTATTGCTTAAATAGAGTTAAAAAGGGATGCCGCTTTTTATCATATATACCGGTATCCCTTTCTAACTCAATTTAAGTAATGATCAACGTGGTCTCGTACTAGAATACGGGCCTATAATACACAGCGATAAGACTTAAGCAGTAAACACTAAAATTTTTAAGTTTTTGAAAAGTATCGAGAAATCTTGAAACGGACATCCGGACTTAACTGGGGCACACAGCCAGTCGACAGCCCTACTCTAGCCGGCAATTTGCGCATTTTCCACTGTTTCTCAGTAAACCAACCGTTAACCAGTAACACCTATTTTTCTTGTCATTGTAAACAATTAGCTTTGCCGCCGTACGTGGATCGCCACTTAACGCCCGGTTTGAAATTGCAAATGTCCAGACCTTTGCTCTGTGGAGCCAATAAATGTTACGCTCCGTAATTATCTATTAGCACGCGTGAGATCTTTGTGTGAAAATGGTTTTTCTTTTGTTTTAAATACAATGTACGTAACAACGCTTTTTTCAGTTTGTAGTAAACAATGGAGCCGTCTACTATGTCCTGACATGACGACTACTGACCGTAAGATTCCCCGAATGACTTCCACGTTGACGGATCTAGTGGTAGATATCCATTGGCTACCCACCACCTTACCGGTTTTGGATTATCGGTTCCTCTAGTTGGGAAACTGCATATACTTTTGGCGTTTCATGAACGCGATTCGAAAACCTTTCCGTTCTACCCACTATCTAATTTGCCTCATAACAGTCTGCTGCTGAACTTAGGGCCTGCTTGACTACGGTGAATGCTTTTCTATAACGTTCACGCATGGAGACGCTATATTATTATCGGGAGTCGCTGGCTCATTTAGGACTGTTGCTACAGATCTGAGGTTGCAGGTTCAAATCCCGCCACGTAAAATGTCTTTTCGAATTTCGAAATTATAGTACATTATCTGACGCTCTTGCGGTGTAGAAAAACATCGCAAGGTTTGCACACGCCTGCAAAGAGATTAAGGGTGTGCTTGAAGTCGGTCAGTCCGCACTGGGCCTGTGTTCGACCACAGGGCTAAAGCTAAGGCTAAGGCTAACCATCCTTCACGGGTAGGCCGGTACCTCTCGGTGGGGACGTTTATTGCGATTATATTAGGCATACTGAGTGAGCGTTTCTACCCTCTGCATGTAATGTCCCTAGGCTGCTCTTATGCACTCGCGCGGGAAAAATAAAGTAGTGAATGCAAGCAAGCACCGGTGACTCATCTGGTGTCTCCGTTGTTGATGGGCGGAGTGATCACTTTCCATCAGGACTCTCTGCTTCTTCTCTATAACATAAAAATATATTCTATTCTACCTCGAGCAGACAGCATGACACGGAGTTATTTAACTATGAATAGATAAAGATATTATAAAAAGATATACGAATTTTTTAAATTACTTACAGAGTTAATGAAATATAAAACCTAAATTGTAATGACCCGCTCACTATAATTAGATTTTTTAAAAGGTCTCTACCGAACGAACTCTATAATCAAGTTACAATTACAAACATGTTTTTATTGAATTATTGTCGAAATACCACGAACTGCTGTTATCAACTCGACAGATCTTTAATCTACATTAATACAAATCCAATAAAGAACACAGGTATCAGAGCAATTATTGTATACGATTGCGATTCTAAAACATATTCAATGAACTATTGATCAATGTTTACTTGGAGATAGGATCAAACCGCCACGCTTGGTGGTGTTTTTTTTTAATGCTACAACACACGCAAGAGGCATTTCATTTGCGGAGCTTAGCTGGCTGGAAATCTCTTTCGTTTTTTATTAATCATTGTCATCTTGATATCTTTTCTTGCCTCGGTGGAACTAGACTTTCTTGCCTATATTGATATCGTATCAATTTAGTTATTGTTTAACAATAATTATGGTCTTATTAAATATGCCTTCGGAATGTATTGACACAATCAACAGGCCAAACCACTGAAGCGCTTTTTTTTTCAAAGCATCAAAACTCATATTTTTAGTTTAGTATTTTAATCGTTTTTTATTATATTTTTTGACGTGTTTGCTTGTTGTAAGCCTAATTTGAAATAACTGTTTTTGACTTTGACAATATTCGTTAATTTGTGTGATAACGTTTAAGTATAATAGAACTTGAGTCAGGATTTTGTACTTAAATAGTGTTTTTAACATAACTTCCCTATATTTTTATACATTTCTATTTTACCTAATAACTTCATGTCCAAATACTATTATTAATTATCTATGTTTGGAACGTGAGCAGCAGCATAACCGTGGCCATTGTAAGCTAGTTTTTTTTATTTATCGCGACAAACCACGCAAAAGGATTTCAATTTTATTCTTCCATCAGAAAAAATGGGCACATAATATTTATTAATAATGAGACAGGTTTATAACATGCAATTCGGACGTTTAATTAAGCCGAGTAAATTGTTTCTATTTATTAAGATTAACGATAAACTATCTTATAATTACACAATTAATTTATTTGGCACTTTATCAAAAGCCTCGTTGTTGTTCGAGTGTAACAGTTATTTAGTTAGCGTGTAATAAATACTTTCAGTAGTTGTTAAGTTAATAATAGTTTTTACATGTCCGAATATTGTGGACAATAATGGAATCTGATTTGAAAAGGTTGTTAATATTCATAAAGAAAATTCTGTCTTTATTTTCCGTCAACATTGCCCTGCACCCGAATTTATTCGTCAACTCGCTCGTTTAAGCAAGTTAGCACCTTTGATTTTACCCGTCAACTCGCTCGATCACGAAATCTGGTATATTAATGAATAGCCAGCTACAAAAAAGGTTACAACAAATTTAATTTATTTTAGTTCCGAAACACATGAGTGCTATCTATTTAACGGGACGATATCTGGCACTGCGGTCAACGGCGGATCCAGGGGAAGGGTCATGGGGGTCATGACCCCCCTAAGCTATATTTAAGTACTATGCTCACGTACATTAACAAAACACCTTATAAGTTCTTAACTTGACTACTACTATGTGACCCCCTCCTGGCGCCTAACCTCCCCCTTGACTGCGGTAGTACCTACCTAGGCGACTCAGTATCGAGTAATGGTAGGCCATTGCAGATTCAGTAAAGAACGGCCAGCGGCGATCTTACAATTCACCTAACCACTAACAGATACGGCTATCTCCGTTCCCACCTATCAATTATGGCTATTTTGGTAAAACACTTCACTATAGGACGTCGGTGGCTCAATGTTGTTGTACACTCCTATCTGGATGGCGCAGGTTCAAATCTCGCCACGTACCAATACCTAAGTTTTCGCATTTTCGAAAGTATGTGTACGATATCCAACGCTCATATGGTGAATGAAAACATCACGGAAAACCTGCGCCTGCGAAGAGATTCAAAGGTGTTCGTGAAGTCGGCCAATCCGCACTGGGGCCGCGTGGACGACTAAAGCCTAGATTTTCCTGATTTTGTGATACAGCTTATCTCGTTCCAACACTTAGGTCATTGCAAATCATGTGTAAGTACTTTACGAACTACAATTATGTGTTTCAAGTTATATTGACCTCATTAAATACACTTCGTTTACAATACTTAATTGCAGTAATATCGGTTAATTAGACCTGTGTTCCAATCAATTTATAGATAATCTTATCCATTTGACTTATGAATATAATGAGAGTTCATTTATTGACGTTACGTGCATATAATATACCCGTCACTGTACGAAGTAAATTGTAATTTATTGCAATTAATAATTACACTAGTATAAGCTTTATAAGAGCGTCAGTACGTCACATTGGTACATCGCAGGTTCAAATCCCGCACGTACCAATGTGATTTCGAATTTTCGAAATGATATGTACGTTTTCCGACGCTCTTACGTGAAGGAAAACATCGTTAGGAAACCTGCGCACGCCTGCAAAATTCAAAGGTTGTGCGTGAAGTCGGCCTATCTGCAAACGGTCGTTTGGACAACTAAGTCCTATACACCCTATACAAGTAGGGTCGTGCCCCTCCGTGGGAACGTTTAATGAGCTGATGATAAAAGGGTCGTTTTCCATGGACTAGAACACCAATTTATATGAGGCTAGTAATTATACTTATCATCATCAGTCTATAAAGTCCCACTATAGAGCACAGGCCTTTCCACACAGCAGCAGTCAACCTGTCAATGGACTAAGTTAATTGAAACTAAAAATACTAAAATTCTATTGTACATCCAATGATTTTCGACTAGACCCTGATAACAAAAATATTTTTTATGGTTACAAGTTTAAGTCTACAAGTGCTATATACTTCCAAGTAAGTGGTTAATTATAATTGTTAGGACCTCACACACTCGGTTGCTTTGTCAGTTAACAGTTGCCGTCATGCCCGTACGCACTCTCTATCGCTCAATCTATAATTGTCGGGGAAAGTAAGACTTTTTCCTGCGTATTCGCACAACGGACATACATTGTTTATTATATACAATGTTGGTGTTTTTTTCATTATCAGCTCATTCAGTTGAGAACTTAGAGTACTTTAATGAAAATCAACACGTTTTCATTGCATCACGGGAAATATAACTTGGTTGAATTGTACATATTTTGAAATTCATTATTTAGTTTCTTAGTTATTTACTTACGAAATTAATTTTTGGTTTCTCTCGACTAGCGAATTATTAGTGGTGACTGACCTATCGTTCTCCAGGCATAAAACAAATGGGATCTAAGCATTCTTCTTTCAATCTAAAATATTTTTTCTAAACATAACTTTTCCAAAAAATGATTCAGGAGGGATCCCGAATTACCGCCACACATATCCCGCACGCTCATACGTTGATCCCAACTAGTTAACTACTATCTTAGGGTAGTTAGTCGTTAACCCAATCACTACCAGGATTTCAAACAAAATAACTGTAGGAAGTAGCAGGGCAGCTTTAGGCTGTTTGTGCCGGTTATAGGGTTCACACCTACCTCTGTATGGAAAAAGAATTGTAAAAGTACATTTACTTCTCACATAGCTCGTTCACCTGCGGGAATAATAATGAATGTCATTAAATGTATTAAGAAAATGTTTACGTCAAAACTTTCGTGTGTGTAAACGACAGAATTATGACAGACGCTAATGTACTTGATAAGTATTCGCTGTAACTGATATGAATATTCGATTAGAATTCCATCAACTATCGATATGGGCGATACAATTTCTAGCCAGTCTATATTTTTTATCGATTAAGCTATGGATTTGAAAGGGAATTTTTTGCCTTATAGGCGTGATATGGAGGAATGATACTTTCGTAACATAAAGGCTAAAAAACGGATAATTTTCCTGTTAAAAAATGTTTTATTTCCGAGCTACTTTATATCTATAGGTACACTGCATTACACAGTCCAACCCACAGATATCGAAAAACAACTCGGATGGCTGTGGTACAACCAGTAGGCACATCATTCTTTCTTTATTCATCACCAATTATTAAATCAGGTGTAGGCGGTAAACGAAAGGATCATGCTCCAAAATACCAGATTCTTTATATACGAGAATATTATACATGATATTTAACATATATCACGCAGAATACTTGAAAAGTGCACGTACTAAAGCACAAAGTGTAGTAGTATATAAATAAAAAAATCTCATTGTTCATTATATCTTAATGTAAGGCAGACAACCAAAATGTTTATACCTATTCTTTAATACCTACCGGGAGGGCTGAGGTTCAAATCCCGACACGTACCAATGTATTTTCGAATTTTCGAAAATATATGTACGTTATCCGACGCTCTTACGGTGAAGGAAAACATCGTGAGGAAACCTTCATACACGCCTGCGAAGAGATTCGAAGGTTGTGTGTGAAGTCGTCCAATCCGCACTGGGCCCGCGTGGACGACTAAGGCCTAATCACCCTATACGGGTAGGCTCGTGCCCCTCGGTGGGGACGTTTAATGAGCTGATGATGATTCTTTAATCAAACCTAAAATGGCAGAATTTGGGCAAACTCAATATGGAACTCAATGTGGGACCAAATCATGATTATCTTTCTCAAAAAAAATCCGCGGACTTCCTCAATATAATGGGAAATAATATCTATAGAAGCGACTTGAGATAGGTGACTTAATACTCATTATACAAATATTAAATATCACAGCTATCCGGATAGACTGCCTTACATAATTTATGCTGATACACCTGTGTGTGGGTAGGCACTATCAGTAAATTCCAATAGCACACTGTCCAACAAAAACATTATTACATACAAACAAAAAAACAATGAAAACGTTTCGCGCTAAAACAAAAACGCATAAAAAGATTACGTTATTTGATTAGCCCTAATTACATTTCTGACCATAATTAACTTGCACGTATCATTCCCTTTGTTTTATTACGATGGAATGCAAAGTTAATTTTGCGAACACAGAAGAAGCTGATTGGCTAAATCGGCCTTTATTTCTGAACCCCATAAAGACTAAACAGTCTTGATCGAACGGCAAAGTTTCAGTGCGCCTCAGTAGATGTCTTCGGTCAAGATAAGCTGGTATGTTATTAAGGCATAATTTACGATGTAAATTATGGCGATTTGTTAATTTTACATTCGGTCCTGTTCTAGACCGTCGACGGCAACATTTAGATAGAGTTCTCTTATTCAATTTTTATCTAGCACTTTACAAGCGACGCGTGAAACGAACCGGCCGCTTGCTAATTTCCCGCTTCCGCACTTTACAGTGATATAGATTTCAATTACATTTAATTATGCACATGTACATCACCTGCGAAGAGGGACAAAGGTTGTGCGTGAAGTCGGCCAAACCGTACTGGGCCCGCGTGGACGACTAAGGCCTAATCACCCGTTACGGATAGGCTCGCGCCCCTCGGAGGGGGACATTTAAGCACTTTTAACGACACAAGCTTCAAAATATATGGAAAACCCATATAAGGTTATGAATAAATACCAAGCGTAACATAAACTATTGATTGTTTGTTAAATTTATATAGGAACCAGCACATAGTGGTGTGAAAAAAAATGTTTTCTTTAATCTATTGGTAGAGGTAAAAAATTAAATTCAGCCACATATATAATACTTATATTCTTTACGCATATCTCCATTGCATTGGTGAATATTGATTAAATTAACTTTTGATTTATTGCAAATGACAATATCGATAAAATTTTATCGAACATTTGAATCTATGGCTATTTAAAAAGGTAGCATTATTTATCCAAGCAAATTAAGTATAATTCCGTGTAATTTAAATATTATACTCATTTAATATTTCAATTAAAAATTGACCTAATTTATTGCTTTATATGCAAATATACATTATCTTTATCATTTTAATTAACTTATAAAGCCCATGACTGCACTAGGCTCCCCTCGTCAGAATCCGCGCATCCTTGGTGCATCCTGTCAAACAACATGCTTAGCTCTAGAAATCAATAAACTTGGTGAATTACGATCCAAAAACACAACAAGGATGTTTTTAAAATAATGAAAATACATAACATTTTTTGTTATTCAAAAAAAGAAAAACATATTTTTATTTCAGATCTGCTTTATGATTCATACACATCAAAACAGATATCAATAAACTGATGTATATATATACTATAATATCAATTAGTTATATTATCCATACGTTATGCAAGGATATATATAGGCTTCGTAGAGGAGGTCGTAGTCGGTGTTGCGACCTGCGTCCATTAAACAATTACAAACAATCAGTGCCTACTTCGCATCCGTCCGTGATTACCGACAGAGGTGCGAGTACTATTGGAACTCACTATATTGCTCTAAGTAAGGTATCATTAATATTATGTTTGTATGTAGGAAGAATTAAGCTTATAGTTCAATAAACCAGTCCTTTGCCAGCCTCGGTGTTTCATTGACGTTACATTGACGACGAGTGATATATTTTTTTGGTACCAGCGTGTGAAGACCTACAATATGCCAATCGAAACCTTGAAACCGTTTGACATGCAGGATGTCTCCATCTTAGTTCGGCTACAGATGCTAAACCTATTTTTAAATTATTACATTTAAAAAAAGAAATAAATAAGTGTAACTAGTAAGTAAGGAACACAATGTAATTTTTTTATGGTGAATAAACGTATTTATTTATTATACCAAACAATGGCCAACATACATACGTTGGTTGAAGCAATATATATTGTTAAATGCGGTAAATAAAGATTTGCGCGTACTATTCTTAAAACTGAATAGGCAACCCTTTATTTACATAGATCCCCAGATTAATATTTAGAAGTGGTCGGACACGTATGTCGAAGAACCGACAGCCGTTGGAGCAGACGAGTTCTGGTTCGAAGAACGCGTCTTGGCAAACGTAGCCCTCCGGCATGATGGACCGACGACTTGCGAAAGGTCGCTGGTGGAGACTGAATATGAAAAACTGAGGACAAGAATATCTAGTGCAGTATAGGGGAGACTTACGAGAATGTTAAGTAGACGGCAATCAGGAAAAACGATAGGCTACGTTATAAGGTGGGAGGAGGTACATTGCATTACATAACTTTTCATTTTAATAAACACAAAAAATAGGGAATTAAAAAATATTCCAAATTGGAAATCCTGTTCGTTCCCTAGATAAGTATGTGTATTTCTTGAGAAAACCTTGGCGTGATGTCAGCAAGATGTGCTAAAATCTTCAAAAACTCCTTACGCAATACTTGAACGCTCCCAAGGGAATGAATCTCTGTTTAAAACAATCGAGTTACACGCGACTTGTGAGTAATTTAACGCAACACAACTCTATAGGGCGAGTGATATCAAAGCGTAATTATAATCAATTAAGAAATTACACAGCATCACTATGGACCGAGAGGCCGTTATTACAGCAATCTAATAATGCGAACCATGTCGAAGGCAATTACCATTGCAGTATTCATGTTAACTTTGTCGTTTGAATTAAGTTAAATAACCCGAGTTAAATGGATTCAGACTGACTGGACTACCTTCTAGCGTTAATATGTTTGTATGACGTATTAATAGCATATAGCATATAATATTATTGTGATATTGACGACCCGTGTTCGAGACGTCAGCTACTATTGGTATAATTCCGGGTTCGATCCCCGGGCATTACAAACATTTTGTGTGCATGAACATGTCTGTTTGTAATGGTCTGCATAAAATACGTATAAAAATACGGAAGGTGCCTCGCTAACAACAAAAGTGCGTCAAAATCGAAAATAAAAATCATTTGGCGCGCATCTGTCAATAGAGCCATAGATTGTTAGAAAATCTAAAAAGAGGAGAGTTTTGTGAAATTGTGTAAAATCCGCAGTAAACAAAAGGAAAACAATCTATTAATTTAAGGCTGAGAGCCATCTGCGCTCGCCACTTGCCCGGTGAAGCTGTAAAGGCCATCTGCGGCCAACAGCAGTAGTCAGTTCGAAAAAAAAAAATCTATAAATTACGTATCATAGGTAAATGATTACATATTTTTAGTTAAAAACACTAATATATACATTTTTTGTACATACAAAAAATGTATATATTAGTACAAAAAATATTTGTCGTTTCGGGGACACATTTTATGTATTATTTTTAATGTTATTTGGAGCAAGCGAGCCAGAGAGTCACCCGATGGAAAGTGATCATAATCTATACTAATATATAAAGCTGAAGAGTTTGTTTGTTTGTTTGAACGCGCTAATCTCAGGAACTACTGGTTCGATTTGAATAATTCTTTCAGCGTTAGATAGCTTATTTATCGAGGAAGGCTATAGGCTATATATCATCACGCTACGAGTAATAGAAGCGGAGCAGTAATGAAAAATGTTTCAAAATCGGGGGTATTTTTTCATACTTGGAGCTTCCGCTGCGTACGCTGCGTAAACGGTTAAAGTTACACAAAAGTCATGTATAAGAGTATTGTTCTCCTTTTAAAGGTCTACAAAAAAGTCCGCGACAGCATATGTCTATCTTTTAAGGTTAGCTCACTATAACATATTTTTTGCTAATAAAAATTCTGAAATTGACCCCGAAACCTTTAAAGTTGGAGGGAGGGGAAATCCTATGTATAGTGATAAATGAAAGTACCGTGTTATCCCGAATTTAATGCGTGCGAAGCCGCGGGCAAAAGCTAGTATCGAATATGATTCTTTCTTACCTGTTCTTAGAATACGAGACACTAAGTAAAACATACTAACAGATAAAGTTGAAGTGCATGTGACAATCACAATTAGCCGATTTCGCCGGCGCGTTACAAACTCGTGTAACGAACAGAGATTATCGCCATATCTAGTTAGCAAGCGACAATTTCCTTTACCACGGTACATTACCCATGTGTTTAATTACTGTTAATTTAACTTTTCGCTGTATTGCATCGTTCCTTAGTCATGCAATGATAACGAATTATGGGTTTGGCTTATCGCTGTTTTTTATTTAGTATTTTGCTGATATAATTCTTAATCTTCATATTGACAACTGATTAAATTATAATTTATAATTAATTTAAAAAATTGATATGATCTCTTGTTGTGCCACTGGATTGTGTTATCGTAAATAAAGTCCAAAATAACAAATCCAAATAGTTGCATGATGGCGTGATGGCTACTGAGGTAACTTGCATAGATAGGTAGGTTGGCAGGCAATTTTGAGCAGACGGTCTACCTGCTAAAGAAGCATCGGCGTGTTGCCTTTAAAAAACGAAAGGAAAATAAAGTAAACATAAATACAAACTATTTATTTAAAAATACATGTGTGAGGAGCACCGGTGGGTATTTGGTGTGGACTGTTGCCTTCCAATCTGGAGGGCGCAGGTCCAAACCCCGCCACGTACCAATATCTTTTCGAATATTCGAAATTATATGTACGTGTAGGAAAACATCGTGTAGAAACCTGCGCACGCAGACGAAGAAATTGATAGGTTGTGCATGAAGTTGGCCAATCCACACTGGGCCCGCGTGGACGAGCAAGACTATTTACGGGTAATTTTTGGTCTGTCTGTTTATTCCGGGTAACCTCTGAAGTGGTTGGATAGATTTGAACCGGGAGAGTTCCCGGGACACTTATTTCAGCTTAATGGCTCAAAATCTTTATTTTTAGAGGCGTTTGTCCTACTTTGAACGTTCCCTGGTCTGAAACAAAAATGAAGACTTCCTTAATATCTCCAATATTAAGGGAATAATATATATTTATTTTCGTCATCACGAGGCAGTATTTAATTATATTAAATAGTGTTTTTTAAAACGATAGCACCGCTCTGTTATTAATTATAAAGTTAATCCAATTTGCGATAAAATCACCTTTTTATCAGTGACGAGTGCTCTTATCAATCGTAAGTGAAATCATACGAGACCGTCCATTCATAACTAGCACTTTCTTAGCAATAGTACTTTGATAATAGTGTTCGTTACTCACGCTTGGATAAATTGGAACCGTAAGTTGTTTCTTATTATTATAAATAAATAAATAAATATCCACTGACATTCACACAGCGCCATCTAGCCCCAAGTTAAGCGTGAAGCCTGTATTATGGGTACAAAACAACGGATAAACTTACTTATATACATTTTTTTTGTAAATACATACATATTATACATAGAATGCGCGTACCTCAGTATACATACATCACATTTTTGTATTTTTTTTCTTTTGTTATTTTAAGAAAATTTGTTCATGATCCTAATTATGCACTTGTAATCTGTAAAACTGTGTCACTTTTAGTTGTTCATAGTGTCGAGGAATCACTGACATTGAAAATACAGTATTTTTACTAGTTTCGATGTCAGGGTTCACCTTTTGCTGCAACCATACTTGTAAACCCCTAACCTAAACTATACCTGAAATGACTTACTATGTATAACACCTGGGTATGAATAATGATAAAAAAAAAAAAAAAAAATAGAAAACACCCAGACCATTACAAACAGACATGTTCATGCACACAAATGTTTGTACTGCCCAAGGATTGAACCCGGAACCCTTGGTGTTGCAGTCGACCTCTCAACCGCAACACCAAATGGGTCGTCAAAACTATTATATTATTTCTCTCTTACTTTTTTAATGATCTTGTTATACTTTATGGTGTCCTTTATATTTGTTGCCCTTGCGTGGACATTACGAGAATTCATAAGTAATTTTTTGACATTATGATTGTTAATGCAAAGGAATGCATTTTTTTTGGTATTCTGTGCACCAGAACTTGCATCATCGGCTTAATATGTTGCATAAAATGTATACACTCAAAAAGGCTACAACTTTTTCTAGTTAACTTCATAATAATTCTATTGAAAAGCTAAGCCCTTATGAGGGTCGTGGATCCATCTTTGGCAATATTATTTTACTTTTAATATGACTTGACTTTGATGTCTTCCTTCATTTTTTTATATTATATGTCCTTCGAAGACTCCTCTCTGCTGTTACCTTCATTTATTTTCAGTAATAAAGTTTTAAAATAAATATATGCTTTAATGTTAAGTGTACAGAAAGTTCAGGACGCGTACCTGATGGTAAGTGACACGCCTGACCATGTCAGAGCGGCATTGAGACCAACAACTGATTAACAGTAATTATTCTGCATCAATGCCGCACTACGCCCAACACCCGAGACAACAGATGTTAGGTTTCTTAAACCCAGTAATTTTATTAGCTACAATGCTCTTAGCTCAAAACATAGAAGTGAAAAACTTGTATTTCACGGGGCGATATCTGGCACTGCGGAGGTACCTACCTAAACGACTCAGTACCAATCTACCAACTTATAAGTGTGTATCAAAAATCTTTTATAGTAGATTCATCATCATCATCATCAGCTCATTAATTGTCCCCACCGACTGGCACGAGCCTACCCGTGTAGGGCGATTAGGCCTTAGTCGTCCACGCGGGCCCAGTGCGGTTTGGACGACTTCACACACAACCTTCGAATCTCTTCGCAGGCGTGCATGAAGGTTTCCTCACTATATTTTCCTTCGTCAGAGCGTCGGATAACGTACATATATTTTCGAAAATTCGAAAACATATTGGTACGTGGCGGGATTTGAATCTCATCCCTCCCGGTAGGAAGGCGACAGTCCACACCATTGAGCCACCGACGCTCATAATAGATTATTCAATAATAATCAATTATAATCGATTCACTTCCAATGGAATCTTAATGAAGACCTTGTATGATATTAAATGCATGAAAATCGAATGCCGCGATCAGTCCATATTCATCGAAACGGCGGACAACTTAATTGCTAATCCACAACGCCTACTGCAAATACATAAGTATTGCAATCCTAAATGTCGTTAAAATTCTCTATAATAGCTTCAAAGCCTAGAATAATGCATGTTGGAGATAAAAATATATGTTGTTTTGGTATGGCAACCCTCATCACGTGGTAAAGGGGAATAATTAAGAAACAATCTTTCAAAACAGTTTTAGACGTGTGTGTGATAACCACAGACATCCGAATTATACAATTAGACTGGACAAGCGCCAAGTTATAGGCAGTCCCAGTGTCGCAATTTCTTTTCGGTTCTTAGCTGTGAAAAGTTATTATATTTCTTGGTAAATTTACTGATTCATTGCGATGATGGCATGTTACAATTGCACAGGATGGCATTTTGGGAAAACACGGTAATTTCTTCTAATATTCGTGCGTCTTGACTCGTCTCACAGAGCGTAAACTGGCAGCCAGTGTATGCTCGTGAGCTTACATTTGTCGCACTTAAAACGCGCTTGTCCCATCTCCTGTATTGGGAAATCTGTGTGATAACTGATAATAGTATATATCAATTACCTCAGACAACTTCGGATAAGGCAACTCTTATATTGCTATATATCACCATAAATATATAAAGAGTTTTTGCATGTCCAACATATTTGCTCGTCAATTAATAGTGTTCTAGCTAAGGGTGTCCATTAATCACGTGAGGCTCGAAAGGGGGGAGGGGTTTTTATAAAAATCACGAAAATAACACAAGGGGGAGGGGGGTGTAGTGAGATATCACGTGTATTTACCTAGTGTAGACATTTTTATCATGGTCCTTAATTTCAGAATAAAATAAAATTATAGTTTATACCTGTATTTAAAGGTAATATTTTGAAAGTCTTAAAATTCTTTGTAGGTATTAAGATATACGTGATGTTGAGAAGGGAGGGGGAGGTAGACTTAAACTCACTACGTATCACAAAGGGGAAGGGGGGGGGGCTTATAAATGCAAAAAAAGATCACGTGATTAATGGACGGCCCCTAATGTAGTTTAGTACCCTTACTCTCTTCAACCTATCGCAGTCCACTGCTGGACATAGGTCTCCCCCATTTTGCGCCAGATATCCCGGTCCTCCGCTTTTCTCATCCAGCTTATTATACTTGCAGTACCTTACTACAAGTATAAATTAGGGCTAGATGGCGCTTTGTGAATGTAGATGGATATTTATTACGTATTCGTATGTTGAGAATTTGTAATGATTAAGATTCTCGCATTTTTCCATGTAACAGCAAAGTATTGATTAATGGTAAGAATAACCTTAACTTTTTGCTTTAACAATTTGCATAGCACAGCCTAGGCACCGAAGGTATGCAAGGTGTTCCCCTATTTCATTAGCTTCATTAACATTATCAGCGGGCTATAAATAAAATTACCGTGTACGGAATTGAATAATCATTTCCACGGAAACCACAATAGCGCCGGCGAAACCGCATTCTGCACTCTTACTGCCCGCCAGTGTGTGTGTATTCCATCAGAATACACGCACACATACGAATGTTTATTCGTATACGAATATATTGTTTATCCTTTCACTTTTAATTTGAGTGTATAGACTCTTGTTAACCCTCAAGAATCTTTTGTACAATTTTGCCCAGTTTTTTTAGGATATTGCAGGCTGAGTTAATGATGAGCTCACCTGATTGTCCGATAAGAAAGATTAATCCGTTCAAAGGGACCTAGGATAAGCCGTCAGGCCCGGCTACAACCTTAGCCAATCAGCATTGGGCCCGCGTCATCGCGAAGCGATGCGGGAAGGCCTGTGCCCTATAATGGACTGTTATAGGCTGATGATTATGATGATGATAGTAGGTATTTCTTTAACCCGTAAAAAGTCAGACACAATAGGAAATGTCCAGTAAAATCTCATGTGATTCAATGCGCAAGTATTTTATATAAGTTTAAGGCATTTTTTTGCAAGTTTTGCACATGAACCTTATCTATGTGGGTGTTTTATTTAGTCACGTACTCTGCGGATAAGTATGATACGTCGCCGGAGGATATATATAGGCGATACGACAATGTAATCACTCACTTGACTGTCAACTGAGATATTTTAAATTCAATTTTGTAATCGTCTTTTTAGATGAGACATGATTATGTGTTCTTGAGATTCATATGTTTGCATTAAATGTTTCGGTAATATGATCAGCTAATAGGAAAGGGAAGATACTAATATCACGACCAAAACATCATCATTG
>PQWD01002720.1:0-23981 GCA_019425675.1 Leucinodes orbonalis | reverse complement strand
TCAAAATGGAAACACTAGGGCTGTCACGAATCTTAGCGGGAAAAGAGTTCCACAACCTACTGCATGAACAGTGAATGAATAGGAAAATAAGTCAGACTTATGCGGTGGCAAAGCAATCATAGATTTTAAGTGAGACCAGCAAGAATCTATAGTATTAAGAGTAAAAGAAAAACGAGACTTTAAGTACGTGGGATATGAAGGATTATTAGAAAACAACCTTTTTTAGATTTTTTTGGCTGTCTGCCTGTCTGTTAGTTTGTTCTGGGTAATGTCTGAAACGGTTGGATGGATTTGGACGGGACTTTTTCTAGCAGGCATAATTATTATATAATACTTTTTATTTCGGAAAAATAAAGCAACGTTTTACTTAGCGGCGGCCACGCGGAAGCGATTTGAGGCTATATTTTACTACGGGAGAATATAATTTTATAGATAACGCGGGTAATACCGCGGGTAACAGCTAGTTTACAATATAAACAGTATTAATTAATTATTAATCACCTACAAACAAACAGAAGGCGGCTTACACCAAATCTTGGTTTTCAAGTATGAATAAATCTTTGTTGTGGCGAACGTTTTTATGCAAAACTCAAGTTCATACTTTTTGCGCTGTGCACCGAGCCACAAGATTATTCTAAAGTTGCCTTTCACATCACATTTAATACCTTTGAACGGAGTTGTTTCTATGAAATTTAATAATGCTTCTTCTTGAATGGCCAATCATTCAACTTACTCAAAAAAAAATCTGGTGCCAGTGTACTCATTTCAAACTTTAAGGTACTTAGTCAGTCTTGGTATTAAGTTCAAGGAAGACGGCAATATTTTAATCTTTAGAGATACATACAGCACCATTTAGAAACAAATCAAGGTACTTATTTTATGTATGGCAACTTAATACTTTTTTGCTTACACATTTCTAACTATTTAAAGATCAATTGAACGCAAATGTCATGAAATGATCGATGTACATTATTTATCGATCAACAAGCCTTTCCACGCAGCTTTTCTATTTAATATATATTTTTATTTTAATTACACTACATAAACATTTTATTATTCGACGACCCATCTGGTGTAATGGTTGAGACGTCGCCGGCTATTATACCAAGGGTTCAGTGTTCGATCCCCGAGCAGTACAAGCATTTATGTACATGAACATGACTGTGTTTATTGGGCTGAGTGTTTCTATGTATAATATGAATGTATTTACAAAAAAGTATATAGTAAAGCTTCGCATGCGCCACGTCTCAGGAGTCGCAATTGCTTTCTCGAACGGCCACAATTAAATCCAGCTGAGGCGTCTAAGACCTGACTGATGTGGTGGAATGAATTATACTCGACCTTGTCAAGACACCACCGTTTGGCTCAAGAGGTGCCTCTGGACGGTGTTCTTCCCTGGGCGGTCTGGAAAACTATGAATAGACTGCGGGTAGGTGTTGGCCGGTACCGTGAAATTCGGGTAAGATGGGGATATTCCAGAAGCAGCTTATGTGACTGTGGTTTCCCACAGACAATGGAACATGTCTTACCCGAACTGTCCATCTTCATTCGGTTTCCGTGACCTCTGGATGGCAAATGAAAGGGCGTGATGGCGATCAAAGTTACCCAATATTGGCCGTATTTATCTTGTGAATTCATATCGACTCAATAAGAAGAAGAAGACCAGTTTTTTAAATAATTTATGTTTCTAAAAATGAAGATCATAAGTTGAACTAAAGCTCCTATAGCAGTTTATAATTTTATGTGGCACTGAAAAATGCTTTTATGTTTTAAACACTTAAAATGTTTATTAGCAAACTTTCTATTTAGACCAACAACTATTAGACAGTTAAGTGTAATCTTCATAAATGCCGCATTGCGCTCGAAACCTGAGACAACCGATGTTAGGTCTCTCTTATACCCGGTAATTTTACCAGCTAAGTTTTTGTTTGTCGGTTATTCATATTCGGTCCAATACACCTCACACGATTTTACTATTGCGTTGGTTAAACGTGCATTGCCTTGTGAACTTTCGTAAGAAGAGAAAAGAACATAAATAAACGTTTGAGGTTAAGAGGATAAACATGAAATATAACGTCTAAAAGGCGCGTTACTCATAACAGATGTATAACAGCATCCAACCCATATTCCTGAGCATAAAGCAGGGTAATTGAGTGGGTGCATGCGAGCCCAGCGTCACGCACGAGTGCCTGGGGAGGACCCTTACGCGAATTCCCGTTTATTTTATTATCCACCATCTGCTTGAATTTTACTAGCGATTTAGTTTTTTGTGGTGCTATTCGAGGTGACTTTAAATTAGTACTTATTATTCATATGTGTAAATATATTCGTGAGGTAAAATCTTCTGAAATTGAATATGATGCCAAGTCATTCTTATTCGGTTAATTTAACCTGATGATAACGGTATGGGCTTCCCAATAAACAACACAAATGTATAAAGTATTAGTTTTAAGGATTCATTAAACAATTTAGTATACAAATTAGGTAGCTGTTATATACAATAAGCAATTACTGACTAAATGAACACAAACAAAGTTAAAAAAGCAAGAAATTGAAACTGAAATCTGGTTTAAATGTTGCATGGGAGGTAAAGAGGAGCACTTCAAGAAGGTGTAAGGATAATCCCTCCTAAGGGTAATTCACCCTCTATCATTTCAATTGCACTGACATTATTAGTTAACCGCCGCCCATGAACATTTGCAAGACCTCAGGTCCCAGAAATGCGTTGCCAGCCCTTTAAAAGTGTGTACACTCTTTTTTTGAAGGACGCCAGGTCGTATCGCTCTGGAAATGTATCCAGTGGAAGTTCATTCCACAGTTTCGTCGATGATGTTCATGTGTCTTGATACTACGAATTGTAAGTATTATCAAGAGACATAAACCCACAGTTGACAAGAAATGATAAAGCATAGTGTACTTTTTATGGTTCCGTAGCCAAATAACAAAAATAAAGCCTTATAGATTCGTCAAGTCTGTCTGTCCGTCCGTCCGTCCGAATTACACAACCCTTTTTTTCTACGAAACTATAAGCCCTACACTATTCAAACTTTGTAAGTATATGTATTCTGTAAACCGCTACTAGGTTTTGACAAGAAACTTTAAAAATAAATAATATATTTTGGGGTTCCCAAATTATAAAGAGGTTTCTAATATCATTTTCTTATAAATTGAATAGTTGGCGCGAGAGACACTTCCAAAGTTGAAAAAATTGTTCTAATTCCTTAACTATGGGGTTGATAAAATAAAAAAAATATATGATGTACATAACCATAAAATCTAACAACGAAATTTAGTTTGAACGACTTCTGGCGTGTAGTTTTTTTATACGTCATAACGGTGAGCCACTATTTTTATATTAAAGCTGTAGTAGGTGCCTAAGTCAATAAAATTACTTTATTTTATGTTACTTGCTGCTGCGGAACGGAAAATGGCTGTACTATATTATCTTCTATTATTTTTCTCGATGGGCGTGTTTTGGCCCACTTAAATCGGGTTTTTAAAGGTATCAAAATTCATTGTTGTGCTTTAGTTTGGTATTTTAAATATTTAGTTTAGTTTGAGGTGCATAAGTGCTTTTTGCAAGTCTAATTTGAATAAATGAATTTTGACTTTGAAGACGAGGCAAGCGAAGCGCAATGGCACTACCTACCTTTTATCGAAGTGTTTCGTCGTTTTTCGTTTCCGACCAAGATTGTTCATATTTTCAGGATATAAACTAATCAAACATACGAAGTCTCTTTTGAATAGCTCTAATGCTTTAGATTTGATTGATGTAATATAAAATGTGCCAATTTATACGTAGAAAGTAACTAAACATCTAATAAGAAGTAATGAGCAAAAGCAAACAACAATCCCACCAAAAACATATCATATAAAATGTTGCCAAGATAACCACAGATCTCAGTTCTCATGTAGAGCCAAGCTTCTGAATCTACATGACCTTACTCTGCCGACACTTACACCAGCAAATTCTACATATCAGGAATCAGGAAATATGTATGGCTTGGCTGTTTCATTTCTGGCTTTAGATCATCATCTCCACGACGTCGGTAGCGAAACGGCGAAGCCGTACATTATATTCAAAGAGATGTGGAATTTGTTGAAGTAAGCGTCAGTTGAGCTAGGTCGTGCCGATCAGAAGCTTGGCTCTACATGAGATCTAATATTCTTTTCATAGCGCAAACCTTATGTGGTCGTCTTGGCAACTTCTGTAATGAAATGTTTTGGTGAGATAATGTTTGATATATTTCTTCTGATGCCTTATTATTTACCTAATAACCAACTGAATTTTAATGATATAAGAATTATGTATCGAATTATACATATATATATTAAAATGGTCTATATAGACTATGCATAAGCTAGAATGTTGTGCAATATCGACAAAACATGCCTTTGCTATCTGTACCTAGTTCAAAGATCTCTGGAACCCACTTATGCATGCATGTGAAAGACTTTCTAAAGTTCAATACCATTCCAATGGTCAACAATATCGTGAGCCTGCCCTTTCTATGCAAATCATTAATTCACATCTTACAAACACTCAGACGAACTTAGATACATATCGGTCTTTTTGAACTTTTTTATTTCTATTTTGCTATGGAAATTACATCTGTATTGATTAGTCCGATTCTAAGGTTGAAGAGTTACCTTTCGGCTGAACGATTTTATGACTTTATCATCAGCATGTAAGGGCCCGCTGCAGGGCACAGGTCTTTCCGGAAATCATAACTTTTTAGTGTCGTTGTTGTAACATAACCGAAATGGATATAAAAGGTACCGACCGGGACCAAAGACTTAATGTGCCCTTCGAAGCACGAAATCTTTTTTCTAAATCACGTGATTCAGTCTGCAATGTCCTAACGAGCTAGTAAAAAATTGCACAAAGTGACGTTCCCCGCGAGATTTGAACCCGCGACCCCCGAGTCACGCAGCGATCTAAGCCGAACGCTCTGTCTGCTAGACCACGGAGGCATTAATGATAGGTAATCTTGAAAGTTATAAAAAGTTCTGAAATTTATAATAAATAGCAATTCAATTTAAATCGTAATTCAATTTAGTCTTTTGTAGGCACAATAATTGGACTTGGGAACGACAAAGATGTGTTATGTATATGGCAATTGTTATTCAACTATATTCATAGAAAAATACTTAAATTGTAAAGAAAACTAAGCTCACGTCGCATGAACTGCGCGCCATATCTTATACCGCAGCTAATATTTCTGTGCACCGCTACTTAGATTCAAAATTAAAACAATTGAGTCAGTGGTCTAGTCCGCTGAGCGTTGAGTTCAAATCGCGGGGGTTCGAGTCCATAATCTGTGGCGAGACCGGAAAGGTGAAGTACCTTAGTGCGATTTTTGCCAGTTTGGTTATGTAATTACGAGTCCGAAATCACCTAATTTTCTGAATATAATCATAATTCCGTGCCCCGGAATGCACGTAAAGCCGAACCGATTCTGGCTACAATCTTACAACAAGAAGAGCAACATCCTAGTCACGTATAAAGTTAATCAGGATCTTTTAACATATGCCGCTAAGCTGAATATAATTTCAGTAGAATTCAGTGAGACGTTAACCTTCTCAGGTGGTATTAATAAAGGAACGTACCTACGAGTATATACAGTGCCTACAGTACTTACCCTTTTGTTCCTTGTAAAACCGACACATTGTAGCAGGTTCCTTTTAGAACACTTAAAATGATCTCTTAGAAATTCCGTCTGGAATTCTATATTTAGTATCATGACTTTGTTTTATTATTGATCTTTAAATATAGGTGTATTTATTGGTGTTAAATTTCTGGATACAATTAGACGCTTTTTGAAAATGAATTATTTTATAGTAAATTTATGATTAGTTAGAATCCTCTAGATGTCGAGAGGGCAACCCCGATGTGGTATCTTTCTTAGAAATCTGCTCTTCACGGTTTATTAAAGAGACACAATGACTCGTGCTTCACACAACTTTTAGTGTCTTGAATACCAGAGTAAATTAGATATTTACAAAGTAAACGTGTACCACCATGTTTCATGAAAAAATTGTGGCCATGTTTACATTTTGTAGCGTGCCTATAAAAACGCTCTCATTTCAGCTTATAAGTTGCAATCATTAATTTCATTGAAACGAATTACTTTTGGGACCTTACCTGGCACATCCTATAAAGAAACTTTTGTAAGGGTATTCTACCCTTTTGTACTTTTTGTAAAGTTTATTATGGTCTCTATTAGATGATGAGATGGAGCGACGATATTCCACCGCACCGATAGCCGACTCCTGTAAGTTCGACCAGCCCCTACTCACGTTACTGACACTTACTGGGTTATTTTTCTCCCAGAAGATAATATATGTTTATGTTTTCTCGCCCTTCCGGCAATGACCAAAGCCGTAATTAGGGTCTCACTTTGAGACACCCTGACGCACTTTACATAAATCTTCAAGGTTGAGAGTCATCTATTCACGCCCGTTGCCCACAGAAGCCTGTAAAAGCTCAAAAGCTGTTCCTAAAATACGTTTATTTTATACGTGGGCTTTTTGAACCGGTTCATATCTTCGCTATTTTGAGCCTCGAACTTGCTCTGTAAATGATTATTAATATCTATCTATCCAGTGCAGTATAAATAAATCGTCGCCTGAATTAAGTATTTTTTTTAACAATTTATTTAGTACTTATTATCGCGCGAAACTTTTTTTAAGCATGTGATTCTACGTAAACAATGTTATCAGACGAATTAATGTTACCCTAATATTAAATTACAAGTATAGTATGGTATTTTATAAAGTTAGCAATACAAGATTGCTAACTTAAAAACTTTTTCATAACCAACGTATCCACAAAGTTCTTGTGCAATCGCCGCCCAAAATATACTTCACAAAAAATTATACTTACATACTCGTTTTACTAACCGAGGTTAGATTAAACATTAATTAAAAAGCTTAATCAATAAATGTGATAATATGCCGATGTTAGGTTTATCTTCCAATACGGTATTGTTGATAAGTACGCAAGTTGGTAGGTGCGTCGAGGGCGGCAAACCGTCAGAGCGACTTGCGCCGCCCTACTAGCACGCCGTGTCGCAATGAGGCACGCTCTGCGCTCAACTCGCGATCGCAAGCAATACTAACATATAGTCCTAATATATAGTAGTTCATTATATTTACTAGTTATTTTCGACGTGTTTTAATGGTCGACGTAGTATCGTGTGCTTTCAATAATGACAAAGGTAAGTTTAGTTGTTTGCAAGTTTTATGGCGCCCTTTTTGGGTTTTGTTGTGAAAAAGTTTTGACGTTCGAATTGTTAACTTAGTGAAGATTAAGTAGATGAAAATTTGTTTTGTCACACAATTAAGGATTGTAGGCTAATGTCAAGTTTTCAGTAAATAACTTTATTGGATGTATTTTCTTTTGAAGCTAAGAACAATTAAGAATTTACATTTTAACAACATTTAAGTATCATGAAACTTTAAAAGTGGTTCATCTCTCGATTTTGGCTAAACAGCACAAAAATAACTCGGTCATATCAAGCGAAGTAATAAAAACCTAACCAAATATTTTGCGTCCAAATTTTGTATGATATGGCAAATTATTTTTACCATGGCAATTGTTTGAATGAAATATTTTAGTTACCCAATAATTATTTTTTGCATAATTACTTTTCTCATTATATTCCGTACAAATTTAAAGTTATTTAATCGGTAACCTTAAAAATATGTACCTTACGTAGAATTTGCTCCCGCAAAACTTTTTTATTAATGACTTTTTTATTTATGTCTAGTGCTAAGCCACTAAGTACTTTAAGGAAATCTTATTGACCAAATTCGTATGGGTGTCTATAGTAACGTTAGTTTGTTGTGTAGGTGGTAACGACCCGCCCAAATGAGGTTTTACTCATCACGACCATGGCCCAAAGTTGTATTAGGACAAAACAAATAAAAGAGATGAACCAAGAAATAAAAGTAATCTCCGTAGTTAATGCGTATTACAAGTAATTAATGCGTTTTCGAGGATTTGTGGCAATTAATACCAAACAGCGTCAACAATGAAGATAAAGAAATATTTTTTACTATTCTCGTTTGTAATATATTTATTGAATAAATTGTATCTTTAATAAGAATATTTACAAGATGCTTTTAGGTGCAGCATAAATTGATAGTTTCCTATCCCCTTCCTTTTTTGTAAAAGTACATCTTTTACAAAAAAGGAGCTTACTAACAATCGTACTTTTGAATTTGTTAAGTAACAGGTATTTGTATGCACATTCCCAAAAACTCTATTTTATTATAGATTTCAACGCGATGGAAACATTATCTAGTATTTTTCCTTTAAAACCGGGGGTTTTCCGTTCTATCCCGGAAAAAATAATCAGCCAGTGAACTATTTTATCGTTAATTGACAGTATCAACACAAGTTACAAATTATTATTTTCGTAACTCTAATTTTTTTTCTCACGTGTTGCCAAATGAGCAATGTAATAAAAATACAATGTGTATTTTGAATATTTAGATTTTTAGCAGTCCCTTTTCTATTTATAAAGTAAATAACGATATTATACGAAGATGCCCTAAACCTTTATGACATATTACTACAGATGTCGAAACTAGTGTGCTAGTATTAACATCTTTGTAAACCCCAGCTAGGTTATAGCTTCACATGTACTTGTCCAGGTTTTCAGGTACCACCTGAGACCACTACTCCAATAATTACGTCTACTGTTGGACAAATACCTGATCAAATACCCAAAATACGCAATTAAGGAGATTCGGAACGTAACCCAAAAGATGATCCTATACTTCTATAAGCATGGAAACCCGAAGGAAGTTTTCGTGATAGAAATCCGCCTATACTTGCTCCAGAATTTAAAATTTCCCCAAGTATAAAACACCTTTTGTTTTTGCTGGGTCCTTTATTATATTCGTTGTTCATTGGAAATAATTTGTGCAGAAATATTCACTAAAGTTAAAGTGGTAAAAAACAAGATGGGAATTAAAATCGTATTTTTTTAATAAATCATGTAAAATGTTGCGTACGTACAACTGTTAAAATTAAGTACTAAGCTAGGTTAAACAGATACATTGTCATAAAGGTCATTAGGGTGCTGTCGTTACCTTAAATTACGTACCAATTCACTTAAAATATTTTTTTATGTAGTGAATTAGTACGAACTACCCGTGCCATCCGGAAGAGTATTATATTTTATTCCGCCGCGCAGGCCTAACTATTATATAAGGGAGTCACGAGTTAAGTCAATGTTGGACCCTAAAAGTTAATTGCTTTTATTTTTAATTTCTACCTTTCAATAAAATAAATAGTTAATAGGTATTAAAAAAAATTTCGTGTGGTGACGGCAGATTAGAAATACAATTGTCACTCTTCCCGTGCCACAAGAGGCGGCTTGGATTCGAAACATTTAGCAGAGCATAAGCGTGGAGGTATGGCAAAACCCCTAAGTCCAGCAGTGGGGCACTATAAACGGCAGTAAAAATACGCAAATAAGTAAAGAAGTCATAGACATCTCAGTTGTATCTATGAAAGAAATACTACATTATAATTCAAGAGGGGTATTGTGCATCCCTTTGATATTTATTTGTTGGTTTTTCTTTGTAACATAGATATAATTAAAGTTCGTAAAACAGCACTCTTTAAAAAGCTGAGCTGAGAAGATTGGCCTTTCGGTGATCTCGGGTCACCGTAAGTCAACTTCATTTCAAATATTATACCTGCTTTATTACATGAAAATGACATGTTTTTTTTACAAATATGACTTAGAATAATGCAAGCTCACTTACCTTTTTATTACAAAAAGAAAACTTTAATTTAAAAAGTACCTATATAATAAAAATATCATCAATGCATATTTTTTACTTTTTTATTGATTATGAAAAACGGGTACATGAGCTAAAATTATTAAATTATTTTGTATTTCCAGTTATCTTTTATGTAAATAAGAAAACCCATAGTTTGTAAATCAATTCATAATTTATAAATACTTGTTTTATTTATAAGTAAATGTAAATGACAGGCATTTTCATAACCTGTGTACTTAAAACGATTTTACATACTTTTGATAAGTTTTCTGCTTGTTTAATTACTTACGTGATTCAATGATTTCCTTGATTTCCAACTATTTAAATAATAGCTAGTAAAATTACCGGGTTTATGAGACCTAACATGTGTTGTCGGCTGACGGGCGCAGTGCGGCATAGATGGAGAATAATAAGTGTTTAGCAGTAATTGGTATCCTTCAATGCCGCTCTGATGATGAATGATCAAGTGTATTACTTACCAGGTCCTGACCGCCCTGTACACTTTATAATATAAAATAAACCTAAAGATTCAAGGACGGTGTTAAGTAACCATCGCAATGGCCGGTTAACGTATGGGTGACCAAAAATTACATACTATTATCGGAAGTCTCATCGAAATTCGCAAAGCAAGTAAAGCTGGCCTCAGCTTCGATCTTTGACGACCCATTTTTGGTGTAATGGTTGAAACGTCGGTCTAACACCAAGGGTTGCGGGTTCGATTCCCAGGCAAAACAAACATTTGTGTGCATGAACATGTCTGATTGTATTGTTCTGGGTGTTTTCTATGTGTAATATGTATGTATTTACAAAAAAAATATGTAAGTATATCCGTTGTTTTGTACCCATACTGCAAGCTAAACGCTTAGTTTGGGACTAGATGGCGCTATGTGTATTGGTTAAATATATTTTTTTATTATTGTTATCATGGGATTTGAAACCCATTATGGTGCTTAGACTAGACTAAACTAAAAACTAAACACTAAACAACAACGAAGGCGANTTTATTACATGAAAATGACATGTTTTTTTTACAAATATGACTTAGAATAATGCAAGCTCACTTACCTTTTTTATTACAAAAAGAAACTTTAATTTAAAAAGTACCTATATAATAAAATATCATCAATGCATATTTTTTTCTTTTTTATTGATTATGAAAAACGGGTACATGAGCTAAATTATTAAATTATTTTGTATTTCCAGTTATCTTTTATGTAAATAAGAAAACCCATAGTTTGTAAATCAATTCATAATTTATAAATACTTGTTTTATTTATAAGTAAATGTAAATGACAGGCATTTTCATAACCTGTGTACTTAAAACGATTTTACATACTTTTGATAAGTTTTCTGCTTGTTTAATTACTTACGTGATTCAATGATTTCCTTGATTTCCAACTATTTAAATAATAGCTAGTAAAATTACCGGGTTTATGAGACCTAACATGTGTTGTCGGGTGACGGGCGGCATAGATGGAGAATAATAAGTGTTTAGCAGTAATTGGTATCCTTCAATGCCACTCTGATGATGAATGATCAAGTGTATTACTTACCAGGTGAGGGTCCTGACCGCCCTGTACACTTTGTAATATAAAATAAACCTAAAGATTCAAGGACGGTTGTTAAGTAACCATCGCAATGGCCGGTTAACGTATGGGTGACCAAAAATTACATACTATTATCGGAAGTCTCATCGAAATTCGCAAAGCAAGTAAAGCTGGCCTCAGCTTCGATCTTTGATGACCCATTTTTGGTGTAATGGTTGAAACGTCGGTCTAACACCAAGGGTTGCGGGTTCGATTCCCAGGCAAAACAAACATTTGTGTGCATGAACATGTCTGATTGTATTGTTCTGGGTGTTTTCTATGTGTAATATGTATGTATTTACAAAAAAAAATATGTAAGTATATCCGTTGTTTTGTACCCATACTGCAAGCTAAACGCTTAGTTTGGGACTAGATGGCGCTATGTGTATTGGTTAAATATATTTTTTTATTATTGTTATCATGGGATTTGAAACCCATTATGGTGCTTAGACTAGACTAAACTAAAAACTAAACACTAAACAACAACGAAGGCGAGCAGGCGTCATAGCACACGCAAAGACACGCCAGCTCGCCTTCGTCGCGAGTCCCTGTAGGTACGACCAGTCCCTATTCGCACTACCGGCTCGTGCTCGGTCACTTTTCTCACCAAAATTATATTAGGTTAGCTAGCCCCCCTACAACGCCCTAAACAAAGGTTCGCGTCCCACTCTGGGACACCCTTAGGCTCGTAGCATAAATGTTTGGGCTGTGAGCCATCTGCGCTCGCCAATTGTCCGGTGAAACTGAGACGGTCACCTTCGGAAAACAAATTCGTTGCTGTAAAATGTCATCATCATAAGCTCATTATACGTCCTCACCAAGGGACACGAGCCTACCCGTATAGGGTGTATAAGCTTTAGTCGTTCACGCAAGCCCAGTGCGGGTAGGCCGACTTCACGCAAAACCTTTGAACTTTTTCGTAGATGGGCGCAGGATTCCGCACGATGTCTTCTTTCACCGTAAGAGTATCGGATAAATGTACAAATAATTTCGAAAATTCGAACAGATATCGGTACTTGGCAGGATTTGAACCTGCACCCTCCAGATCGGAAGGCAAGTCCACACCAATGAACCACCGACGCCTATATATATGTATAAAGTACCTAAACATTCTTCATAGTAGGCCTCTAATATGCATTATGAAACACCAGTACTTTAGTTGAGAGCGAAATGTAATTTAAATTTCTTAATTTTTACAAGCACTATAAAAACATCATAAAAAGTTTGACAGCAAGGTTACAAAATTTGATGAGATAACTTTGTCGTCAGGTTTAACTACGTAGTCGTATGTGACTAGTGTTATAAAAATAAATCGGAAACCGTTTAAATTGTTTTTAACGAAGTATATGCTTTGTATATACCTTTGCTTTGCTTCCGTCAATAAAACATGTAAGTGAGTATTACTTTCAAATGGACTTTACGAACTCACTTGGGAGAAATGATTCAGGATGTCTGAACACCGACAACATAGCCTCTAAGTTATCTGTTGGTCTCCTCTGAAGTTTATGTATAGGTTTCAATAAAATAGCCTATAGACCATGGAAGTATAAAAAATACTGACGGAGTCTCCCTTATAACAAAAGTGTGTTAAAATTCAGTCAGTTGTATGGAAAGCAACAAAAAATAAGGTATTTGACCCGCATCTGTCAACAGAGCTGAGAAAAAATACTGAAAAAACATGGCTTGCGTAGAAAAATGGTGCAAAAGCCAAAGAGATCAAAAGAAAAAGCAGGAATAATTCTTTAAAATCAATAATTCGATTATATTTCTTGTTTAATATATTTAATTAATGTTTAAAAAATATCCAACAGTTATTTGCTAAAATGAAACAGAGAGCAGCTATCATTTTGGGGACACATTTTTTTGTTAATGACAATCTGCCCGGATTTTATTACACGTCTATGCTACAGACATGCTAAATCAATCTGGTAAACCGTGTATTAAGAAAGATGTCAATTGACATGTACGATGTCATTTTATCTATGATATTTTAATGATGTGTTCATACTGAAACTAAACGTAACTACTGTCTTCATTTCATGATTAATGACGCATCAATTAGTGAAACAAAACAGTTAATGCGTTTGTCACGAATGATTTATTAGTGCTAACATACAGTTAAGTCACTTCTAAGTGTAAGCACCGGTTTGTCAAATAAACTTGTTCTAAATGCATTTGAATTTGCATGCACTTTAAGTAAACCATATTTGTTTCTAACTTAAACATGTCTTTGGCGTTTAAAAAGCGTAATTAAGCCCCATAATATACCACATTAAGTACATACAAGCTAAATGATGCTTTTTTTAAACAACATATTATTTTTTTAATAAGATTTTTATGAAATATTTCTTTTATGAATTGAGGAAAATTACGTTGGCGTTGTTATCTAAGTATAAAACCAATTTAAACAAAAACATGGAAACGTGCCTTTTGGGCATTAAAATACTTTATATAATCTTTAATCCTTAAGTTTGTCGAGAATACCTACCTATATTTTCAAATAGAAAATACGCATAAAATGGATCTTACTTTAACTCACACGATAAAGTTTAGTTCATTTCGTGTGCTAATTGGAGTGAGATTACCTTTTAATCATATATTAGTTATAATAAAGGGTGAATTTTAAAAAAGATGAAATTACTAAGGCTTTATCACGTATTTTACTTTTGATTGAAGGTAGACTAAATTAACACCGATAATTTATATCGTTTTGGACGTTATAAATTATCGATGTTAATTGTGACGTCAATGAGAGCCGTGGCTTATATGTGTAGACTGTCATATATTTTCTGATATGTAGAGTTTGTTGAAATAAGGGTCGGTAGAGTTACGTCGTGTAAATTCAAAAGCTTGGCTCTACATGAAATCTGATATCTTTTTCACAGCGCATACCTTATGTGGTCGTCTTGCCAACATTTTACATGAAATGTTTTAGGTGGGATTTCGGTTCTTTTTGTAAGTTACTAGGTCTTTTAAGGATTAATTTTTCCTAAGTACATATTAATAGGTTTTTAGTTACTGTCCCGTGTAAACTTCCATGCCCTAATTATATAATACATACTAAATTTCAGCTTTCTAGCACTTCAGGAAGAAGCCAAATATTTTGATGATCATCAGTGTGTCAGTGGCAAAATCGGCGTATTATAGATATCAATTAAATCTAAAGTATGTTCCATTAAGACTTTTTATGTTTAATAAGTTCATGAATGACATCGATATTATGTCATTAATGAAAGCTTTTTGAAAACCTTGAATTTAAAACAATTAGTAGTTTAAGATATGTTTAGGCACATCTAAGGATATATTATACTTATATAAACCAAAAAACTAACAAGATCAGAAATATATTGATTAGTGAAAGAATGGGCAAAAACTATAGAACGAAATTGACGCTAAAACGCATAAAAGTAACGTTATTATATGTATTAGCTTGGGGCAAAATTCAAATATTCAGCTATTGTATGTTATAAAAAAGCAATAGAAGTCCAAACTACAAATCTTTATCGTTGTCTTTGTGTCAAAGACAACAATAAAGATACTTTGGACTTCTATTGTAAAGTATTGGTAAGCAATTCCGTGGATGTTACATAAATCTAAAATTACATATTTTAGATTTTTCTAACAAGACCACTTTACGTAATCATAGCTCCTAGTTATTAAGTAGTGTATCTTACTTATACATAAAATCTAAGCCAATCAGTAAATCTTCTGTGACTCAATGGTGTGGACTGTTGCCTTCCTAACGGGAGGGCGCAGGTTCAAATGCCGTGACGTACCAATGTGTTTCGAATTTACATGTAAGTTATCCAACGCTCTTATGGTGAAGAAAAACATCGTGAGGAAACCTGCGTACGCCTGCGAAGAGATACAAAGTTTCTGCGTGAAGTCGGTCAATACACACTGGACCCGCGTGGATGACTAAGGCCTATAAACCCTATACGGGTAGGCCAACAACGTGGAATGCTATTGGCATATTCCATCCAGACCACGGCGCGTTTTCTTCCTGTTCCAGTATTGGGCAGTCGCCGAACCAAACTTGCACCCGCCGCTTCGCCGATTAGTCTGTTGTAGTAAAGCTGCGTTCTTACTGCGAGTTATATCACGTCGCGCCGCCCGCGCCCGCCCGTGTTGATTTCTAGGCGCCCGCGCACCGACGTAATACGCCGTTGAAGCTACCGACCTTATGGGGCATTCTTATTGCGTGTGATATCACGCGCCCCGACGCGTCCGCATGCGCGCCACCCGCAGTGTGAACAGCTTGACGTGTCGCATCGTGGCATGTGCTATCCGTTTTAAGAGAGAGAGAGAGTTCAGTGAGAACGCAGCATAAAATGGATGACGGCTGGTGGACTGTATTTTGCACCTTGATACTATGTACTACAAGTCTGAGTTAGTATTTAATCGTTGTTTCGGCAACACTCGGATTTTTTTCCCTGTATGGATGTTATTTGAATTACTGCTGTATGTAGCAACTGTCGCCTTAATAGTGCACCAGCGATCACAAAAGATCTCAGTCTAATTAAGAATTGGTGATATGATGATATCACACAGAAGACTTTGTACAGAATCTTCTTGGTGTACAACTATACTAAACTAGATGACGACCCGATGTAATGGTTAAGACGTCGGCCACTACACCAAAGGGTGCGAGTTCGATGACCGGGTAGTACAAACATTTGTGTGCATGAACATTTCTGTTTGTATTGGTCTGGGTGTGTTGATGTATGTATTTTCATTAAAGTATTTTAAAAATGTTTATCCGTTGTTAAGTACCCATATTAGGTAAAAGGTCGATGCTGAGTTTGAGGCTAGATGGCGCTGTGTGTAATGTGAATAACACCCACAGACATCCGAATAACAATTAGACCGGACAAGCCGCCAAGTTTATAGGCAGTCCCAGTGTCGCAATTACTTTTTCAATTCTTACCTGTGAAAAGTTATTATATTTCTTGGTAAATTTTACTGATTCACTGCGATGATGGCATGTTACAATTGCACAGAATGGCATTTTGGAAAAAAAACGGTAATTTCTTCTAAAATTCGTGCGTCTTCATTCGTCTCACGGAGCGTAAACTATAGCCAGTGTATGCTCGTTGAGCATATATTTGTCGCACTTTTTAACGCGGCTTGCCCCATCTCCTGTATTGGGAAATCTGTGATAACACCACTGATATTCACATTACACACAGCGCCATCGATATCTATTTATTAATTATATGAGCAGAGAATAAATTAAATCGATTTGTACAAGTAAATTTATACAATTTAAAATAAATATTCGGTTCTACGAAAATGGCTATTTTCCCCTATGACCCTTCAGTTGTTTCCGTATCAGCTGTAATGTTATTTTTCCCAGCAATTATTTTTGTCGATATAGGTCAATATGTTGTTTATTTTGTTTGAAATTCCTCCCTCGTTAAAGGTTTTTCGTGCACGTTAATGTATCCATACTTGGTCGTGTAAAAACAAAACCTCGCTTTCAACTTCCTTGTCTTTCGACAGATATAAACATGTATGATGTAGGTTCATATTGTATTAATAAAGTTAACAACCGATGTTTTGTTTTTACGATAGTTTCATTATACCACAAGTGCGTCGGTGGTCATTGGTATGGATTGTTACCTTACGATCTGGAAGGTGCAGGTTCAAATCCCGCCACAAACCATTGTCTTTTCGAAGCTTCAAATTATATGTACGTTTATCCGACTCTCTTACGATGAAGGAAAACATCTTTAGGGTACCTGAATAAATTGAAAGGTGGTGCGTGAAATGAAGTCAGCCAATCCGCACTGGGCCCACGTGGATGGCTACAGACTATACACCCTTCTTATTGTCTTCGAATTAATAAAAGATGGAAATAACAAATTTGTGGCCATAAGTCCCTAATGCTAATATTTTTATACATTAAATATATATCCTTACAATTAAGACGGTAAGGTAAGGTAATAAGATAAATTAAATTTTAATTAAAGCTTAAGATTTTTAGAATTATCCTAGAATTACTTTCTAAGTTCGATAGCACAAATATTTGTTGATAAGAAAGTTGCGATGGCCTCTTCGTACCGAGGTGTAAAAAGCTAGTTTCAATTGAAAATACTATGAATTTGTTTCTTCTTATACTATAAACTTATAAAATGAGAGCACACAAAACCAGTCATATTTTATTACCCAGTTTATTCTCAATAAATTTTATTTTATGTCGATTATTTTATATTGATAGTGTGTCAGTATGATTTTTTACCGATGGATTCAAGGTCATTAGTGAAATTAAAAACGTTTTATCACAAAATAAAACGTTTTTAATATGAGTCAATCGTTTCAAAATCCAAATACACTTCCAAAAAATGTTAAAAATCTGGTCCAAGTATAATTTTACCGAAAATTTCGTTTGGATTACAACAACTGGTTGTACTCTTAAATATACAAGGGTGCTATAAAATAACTCTGATTCCCACGAACACATTAAGTAAATAAGGAAACCGAAATTTCGTTAAATGTATTTGCCAGGGTCCGCTGACTGTCACAGTAAACGGAAAGTTTGACAGATAAAACTCTTTTAATTAAGCCCGTTAAAAATACAAAGTTGCTGTAAGGGGCTAGATGGTAAAAGCGGAAATTTTTGCGCTGTTTGGGTGGTTATGTTTCGTACTGTATGAGTAGGTACTATTTCTACTTTGATTTAACAGTCCCGCACTCTCACATGCAAAAAAAATCGTTAATAGTTAAAAGTGATGACTTACATAACCTGTGGTAGGCTACGGCCAAATCTTCCCATGTCTCTATTGTGTGGAAAGGCCTGTCTGTACCCTGCTATGAGATAATATAGGCTGATGGTGAGAATCGAAAAAGAAGGGACTACAGCGCAGTAACTAGTGAAATCTTGCTAGCGTTTCGTAAGTATAACAACATTATTTCCAACCGCTGTGATACTGTGGTTCATCATTTTTATTAACTATTAGTAGTTTCCACTTATCGATCAGTTTTTCTGCTTTGAAATTACCATACAACAAATAAACTTTCCACCTATATAGGTGGAAAGTTTATTTTCTCGAGCGGTGTTATGGCATATGTATATATATATATATATATATATATATATATATATATACAAACCTACCTAGAACTGACATTTCTGTTATACAACTAATATTCTGTACCACCATAAGGTTATGGACTCTATGTCAAAGGTGGGTCCTCGGAAATGTCTCGCATTTGTTGAAACTACTCGGTTAATTGTAATTATTAGGTTATATTTATTGAGTAAATTCCAAACTTACAAAAGTTACAGGAAGACAATGTTAAAATTCGTGTGCGTCGGTACCATACATTTACTTTTCCCTTTCCATTTATAACTGCATAATTAATGATAATTTTATCCGACGGCTTAAAGTGTCGTCCGAAACACGGATTTATCTTTCTTTTCGGACAACCAGGTTATTGAGCTTGCAATGTTCTAACCAAGGATAAACAGCTTATTCGTATCTATACCTGCAAGAACTTACTGTATTATATTGTATAAAACCCTATTCTAGTTTCCATGTCTTAAATGTATCAGGTACACGACCTTAAAAAAGTTCGATATTTCCAGAGTTATAAATAAACAATCCCAAAACAAGCATCAATCGATAAACAAATATTTGTACTGCACTGCGGTCGTCACGGGATGTATTGTAGCTGACATGACAATTAATACATAAAATTGATCTTCCATTATTCATTATATAGTGTGAATTTATGAATTGAGTTGCCCTGTTGTTTAATCATTTGAACGTCGGGAATGAAGACAATAGAAAAACTGTTGTGTCAGGCGCTTTATTGGTTTTTAATATGGTATAGTTAATATAAGTATAAAAATTTGATTGTAAGTAGGTAATTGTTCAGATATTGATCACTACACCAAGATACATTTACAAATAAAACATGCGATTTACTGTAATTAGGCCTAGGTGGCGCTGTGTAGATGTCGACGGATAAATATATATCCACTGTCATTCACACAACGCATCTAGCCCCAATTTAAACGTGAAGCTTGTGTGACGGGTACTAAACAACTGATAAATATACTTATATACAACATTTTTTGTAAATACATACATATTATACATAGAAAACACTCAGACCACCAACACCAAATAGGTCGTCTAAACCATGGCTATTTATACATTTCAACCTGCGCCAACAAGGGGCTTCACTATCGTCGTTAACTGAATGAATGTCGCTTCAGGTGCAAATGAGGTTCCACCATCGAGAATCTCTCACAAATACCACGATCAGCAATTAACGATCACTAACGACCGCTCTTAATTTATCGCCAGTTCATTTTGTGATTCATTACCTTCCTCCTTAATGATTTTGTCTGTGCCATTCAAAAATTTAGGCGTCCCTGTGACGCACTTGTCCTACGTAAGCCGGGTGGTTGAGGTAATATTTCGAAGTGATTGTTGACCTTTTTTATGTTATCAGTGAACAGGACGGTCATCTCGCACATCTGGTGGTAAATGATATGGATGACCATGACAGAAACAGTGTTGAAGTAAATAAAGATAGTAAGTAGTCATTACTTTCTGTTAACACTGCCCTGCGCCCGTCACCAAACACGACAGATGTTAGGTCCCTTATACGCGGTAATTTAACTAGCTACAGTGCTCTCATCCTGTACCTGACATAGAAGTGCAAAACACTCCTATTTTACGAGACGTTATCTGGCGAGAATGCGTCGGTGACTTATTGGTGTGGACTGTTGCCTTCCGATCTGGGTACAGGATCTACAGGATGTAATCCTGCCACGTACCAATGTATATTCGACTTTTCGAAATATGTGTAAATTTAGAAGACGCTCTTAACATTGTGAGGAAATTTGCCTTCAGTTTTTTTTATAAGTTGCTAGGCAGTCTTTTTATGAGTATTTTTTTTCTTAAATACCTAGTTTGGTTTTCATAGGTTTTTAGTTACTGTATACAGTTCCGTGTAAACTTTCATGCCCAACGAATAAAATTGATGAGCCTTATATAATAATAATAATAATAATCTTTATTTCAGGTAAGTTACACCCATACAAATTCATCAATTCACCAGATAAAAAACAAAATGAAAATTAACAATCATCACTGATACAATATTAATAAAATACAAATTTGGATTACATCCCAATAGGTTTTAAATTAAATTCGAGGAAAAAAACTAAATATAAACTTTCCTCATTTTTTGGGGGGCGAAAATTTTATGTTTATGTTTCATTTTGTTGGTTGTATAAGTTGACGACCCATTTGGTGTCGCGGTTGAGAGGTCGACTGCAATACCAAGGGTTCCGGGTTCGATCCCCGGGCAGTACAAACATTTGTGTGCATGAACATGTCTGTTTGTAATGGTCTGGGTGTTTTCTATGTATAATATGTATGTATTTACAAAAAAAATGTATATAAGTATATTTATCCGTTGTTTAGTACCCATAATACAGGCTTCACGCTTAACTTGGGGCTAGATGGCGCTGTGTGAATGTCACTGGATATTTATTATTATTTATTTATTATTATTATTTATAAGTACTAAAATTAGATTACATACAATAGATAACATTTCATCTTTCTAGCACAACAGGAAGTAGCTTAACATATTGATGATCGTCAGTGTGTCAGTGACGAAATCGGTGTATTTTAGATATCAATAAAATCTAAAGTATTAGAGAAATTCAATTGAGACTTTGTATGTTCTAGACTAATAGCTTTATTAATAAAATCATATCCTGAGAATATTAACTATCTGGTACATCAGAAACCAATTATATGAGAGTTAAAAATCGACGAGACACTTGGAGCAAAAGATTAGTAGAGCCCAAGCTTCGCTTGGCCTGTCTTGGCGAGGGCACTACCGTGTTCCCACATTTTCATCTACCGTCACCTAGCGGCCTGCAAATCTATGCAGCTAATGCCAATATACAACTTCACAATACAAACAAGTTGCATTCCTTTGAGAGCTCCTTTATGTAGCAAGAAAGGTTTATAATGCTATATGTGTCATAATAAAGAACTTAACACACCCAGGGTTATGACAGCTCATCTTATAGACAATAAACCACCGCGATGGGAATTGCCTGTTACCGTTTATTGCGGTATAAAATTTTAAACTCACAAGTCGTTTCGTTATCGTACGGAAAGCTGATCTCGTTAAGGATTGTGATATTAGGTATTCAGGATTAACCAGTAGGTTATCAAAAATCAAGTTAAAGACTAAATAACGATGATATAATAAATTGTAACATCATAGATTGCTTTTAATGCAATATAAAACGAGTAAGAGTAAGAGGCAAACGAGCAGCGGCTCATCTGATGATACCCTCGCAGATGCACATTTCCATATCAGAATGTATAGAAATCTTTGCCTGCTCATCATGGATAGTTCGTATCGCTCAGGAAATTTCTCCGGTGGTAAATGATTCCACAGTTTTATCGTCTGCGGTGAAAAAAACTAATACAATTTACCAACACAATTTTATATAAATAACAGTTATAAAATAACAAATTAATGCTATGAACGATTCCCCAAACTCTATGTATCTAAATTATGAAAAAAATATGAAAAATTTATAATAATGAAATTTGACTAATCAAATCCATTATTGTAACAATGAGATGTGTTCTTGTCTATGTAAATAAAGTTATTATTTCAATATTAGGACGTAAAAGTCAATAATGGAACAGCATAACTTAATTCTCTTGCTTATCTCGTTTATTTATGATATAAGTCGATCATAATTAGAAAACAAACGTTAAAACTAAAATAACGGATTTAAATTGCTTATTTGTTAAGTTTATAATGAGGATGTCGGTGGCTCGTTTGTGTGGTTCCGATCAGTATAGTGAAGGGTGCAGGTTCAAATCCCACCACGTGTCTACTATTCTAATTATCTAAATTATTTGTACATCTCTGTTCGAATTTTCGAAACTATATGTACATTTATCCGACGTTCTTACGGTGAAGAAAAACATCGTGCGGAAACCTGCCATGCCTGCAAAGAAGTTCAAAGGTTGTGCGTGAAGTCGGTCAATCCAGACTCCGCCCGCGTGGACGACTAAAGCCTATACACCCTCTACGGGTAGACTCATTGGGACGTAAAATGAGCTGATGATTATGATTCTAATAATAACGTGATTTAACATTGAAATTTGAAACTTTACTTCAAATAGTGAGTCTTGGATAAAGTATTTACGATAAATGTAAGAAATTGCACTGTGATTAATTATATTAAAACACGTGTATTTTAATACTTTTTCGCCATCAGGTGGGCTTAACTGCTAACTTACCATAAATAATCATTTTTTAAGAAACATCCCAACAGGGATGAGGTACCAAAATAAATTATATTTATAAAATACCATAATAATATACATAATATGTTAATCGAAAGCACTCACGATGGCCTATCCCAATATAAGTATGAAGCTAATCTTTGCAACAAAACGTGTTGAGTAAAACGTAAAAGCTTTGAGAATAATGTTACTTAATGGTTGCCTAAAGGCCATGCAATTTACATGGCGAAATGAGAGTGGGTGTTTTGTTTTTCACCCTTCTATCGTCGATAATACACGCTTGACACCTCACGATTTGGTTACAGCCTTCGTTAAACCGATCCAGATATCGTTTAAAATGAATATAAAAAACATGGGATATCGAAGCTTTGTACAGGACCGTGCTTTAACGTCTAGACAAAAACTCATTTGCTCAATAATTTATATATACCCGAAGTAAACGCAGAACAAATTTAAAGAAAATAAAAAAAATAATTAAATCGAAAATGTAGTAAATAACGATAGACGGAAGCTTGACAAACCTTAAACTGGCAACTATTTGAGAATAAAGCGTGTACATATTTATTTTTAATCATTACCAAATGGATAGTAAATAAACGGATAAACATACTTATATACTTTTTTGTAAAAACATATATATTTTACATAGGAAATTCCCAGACCATTACAAACTGACATGTTCATGCACACAAATGTCTTTACTGCCCGGGGATCAAATCCGAAGCCCTTCGTGTAATAGCCGACGTCTCAACCATTACATCAGATGGGTCGTCGAACATTGATAATAAGTTGGTTGTTCGTTTCGAAGGATTACCAGTAAACCCAATACATGAGGGTCTCCAGAGCCTGGTCATACGTTACTTTCGTTAGTTTGAAGCGAATGACTCGCTTTCAAAAGACTACGCCACGTGCCGGTAGGTTGGGCTCCAACCCAGTAAGGTGAAAACTGTGACAGATTTCGTTATACATATAAATAAATTAATTAAGAGAACATTTTAATTACATTATAATATCATTTGCCAACTCAAGTAAAATACGACGTTTTAATGTTGTGTGTCAGGGCTTGCTAATCAACAATTTAATTATTGGCGTCTCGTACATAAATCCAATAATTGGTATGTGTACCTTAATTTAAATCCTTGTTGCATTACATAGCTCACAGAGTCATCTCGAAATTGGGTTATGATTTAAGCCAAGTTAACGATCAGATTATTAGGTGTTTACCCTAGGGATATAGTCTGTTCATATTGCTACTTTATTATTTCCACCCTATCTATTTCCACCGCCT
>PQWD01002718.1:579331-603675 GCA_019425675.1 Leucinodes orbonalis | reverse complement strand
ACTTAAAATATAATACATAAGAAGTTAGTATGGAAGGCAAAAGGATCTTCGTATCTTCTAATTTAATCATCTAAAAACACCCCTATTATTTTTAACATTTTATACATAGAAATATAGACGTAGGTATAGAATAGGCACAGATTTTATTTATTTATTTTTTATTTATTTATTTACATTATCTTATAAACTAACAGACATGGTCCAAAGCGCTTATAAGAGTAGTTATGGCAATCATACAAACAATCAATGAAATTAATGAAATTAAAAATTAAGATGTCAACATTAATATTGTTAATAAAGTCGAATAATGTCAAATTTCGTAAATTAAATGTCGTTCGTTGAAAATAAAATAAAAATGAAAAATAAAAGATTAATTACATAAATACAAATACAATGAAATAGAAATAAAGATTAATTCACAAGATACAATGTCAAATAGCTTTTAGGTTACTTTATAATCATTACATTCTATAGCAGACGCATAGCTGACTGCTTTCTGTAGTAAAGTTCTGAGATGGTCGGCGAATAGATCAATACCACAGTCATGAGCGAGCATATCCCCTACGAAAAGTAAGGCACGATTAGTAGGTGCATGGGCGGCATACGTGGTTCGGACGGTAGGCCGTTGCAGGAGGCGCGGTAGTCGACGCGGTGCCACAGTCCTCGTCCCCCCAGACGTTGGGGTGCCAGCAATTTCACTTTGTCAAGTATGCTAGGACTATCAACTTTATTACGCACAATAGCAATATAGTACGAAAAGAGCTGCAGCACTCTTCTAAGTTTAAGAGTATCTAAGTTTACCATGCCTATGACAAAGGCGGACGGGTATAAAAATGGGTAATATCCATATTTAATTTTATATAACCAGCGCGCGTATTTCCTTTGAACCCTTTCCACCATCAAAGAATACTTGGTTTCATGAGGATCCCAGACGATTGTACCAAACTCAAGTTTACTACGAACGTAGGCATTATACAGCACTGTAGCAACTTTGTATCATCAAACTGCGATGAGATTCTCATTATAAAACCCAGTGTCTTATTAGAAGCTTTACACACTGTTACCACATGTTTGTGAAAGTCCAACTTTGAGTCGATAATTATACCTAAGTCGCGAATTTCATTTACCTTTTCTATAGGTGTGTCATGGAGCTTATATTTAGTATCCACGGGGTTTCGCTTCCGTGTATATGTAATAGTTTTACACTTCGCACTGTTAAAAGGCAGACGATTTAACCTACTCCACTCGTCAACTGCACAGATATCAGCTTGAAGAGCTTCTGAGTCGTGCATGGCACCAATACCTAAGCTCAATTTAAGGTCGTCTGCAAAGAGAAGACACTTTGAGGACTTAACAGAATCAGGCAAATCGTTGATAAAGATGAGGAAAAGAATTGGCCCTAGGGTACTACCTTGGCTTACACCGGACCTTGTGTAGTATATGTCCGACTCAAACCCATCCACCCTTACGAACTGACACCGGTTTTGTAGGTAGCTGGAGAAAAACTCGAGCAATTTTGGTGCAAACCCCATACACACTAACTTTTGCAGTAAAATATCATTGTCCACGAGATCAAACGCTTTCTTAAAATCGAAGTATGCTGCATCCACCTGTCTGCCAGCATCCATTTCGGCATAAACATAGTCTACGTGAGAAATGAGATTAGAACTAGTCGAACGAGCCTTACGGAAACCGTGCTGAGAGTCATGTAGAGAGTGCTCAATCTGACCATCAATAAGGGAGCTTAATATTATCTCAAAAGTCTTCGGGAAGACCGATAGCACTGCAATCGGTCTAAAGTTTAAAATGTCATTGCCTATCTTAGTATCCTTAGGAATTGGAGTCACTCTTGACAACTTCCAAGCCTTTGGATACACAGAGCTACTTATAGCCAAATTGAAAAGAAACAACAGCGGTTCCGCGAGTGCTGAACTACAATCCTTAGCGAAAAACACAGGAATGCCATCCGGTCCAGTTGAAGATCTCGGCTTAAGTCGTTTTACCGCTAAATTTAAATCCTTTTCATCAATCTGAGCAACTGAGACCCAAGCCGCATCACCAGATGCCTCCACCGCACAAGCAGCCTCTGTTGGACTTAAACGAGGCAGATCAGCAAGGAATACCGAACTAAAATGTTCGGCAAAAGCATCAGCCGCGGCTTGACCCACTACGTCCTCTCCACGATGCAGGTAGGTACCAACAGGCTTTCGATCCTTTCTTTATCCTTAACATAGGTCCAGAAATTAACAGGATCTTCTAAGATATTTTTTTAGTCAAATTTAAATGCAGCTTATAAGCATTGTCAATTAGATTTTTAACATGACATCTATAGTATTTAAACATTTCTTTATTAAATTCCTTACCTTCTAGTTTATATCGTTTTAAATGAAAATATTTTAATTTAATATTATGTATTATTTCACTTGTATACCAACTTGGATTATATATTTATTATGATTATGAATGGAGCGTTTTAGTGGCACATATTGAGAAATGCAGTTGATTATTTTTTTATAAAATAATTCAACAGCTAGGTCGATGTCAGTCGCTGCCATCACGTCAGACCAGTCCAACATATTGATAGCCGCATATACTAATAAAATCAGCCTTTCGCCAATTCCAGACAGGGCTGTAACCAGAACCCGGGTTGGGACGAGGTGGACACTGCGGCGGCGTGGATACTGAAATTGCGAATTTAATTGTTATTTCTAGAGTAGGATGGTATTTATCCTCAGGAACCAATGAGTCAGCACCAGCAATAACCTGAATACAATCTAGATCAAGATCGCTCAAAACAAGGTCCAACATACCGCCATGACTGTTACGTATATCACTATGTTGTTAAGCCACAAGAGTCACAGAACATTACAAAATTGAATTCAACATTATCGGAAAAGGAGTTTAGATTGAAATCACCAACCACCAAAACCTGTAGGCCAGCATACGTCATAATTACATTTTCCAAGTAGGTTAAGACATTTAAATATTGATCGTCTTTATAACAAGGAGGTAGGTATACGACACATACCAATAGTTTGAAGTTTTATAGGTGACAATAGCACAGACCACTTTTGTGTCGTCGTTTTGCAAGCTACCTCGACATGTACTTTGAAGTATTTCTACGCGATCCCTATCTTCTAATGACGGAATAAGGCCACTCACATTAAAAGCTTCGGGCTCACCAGCGACCTTTTGCAAGTCATCGGTTTATCGGCCGGAGGGTGTGTTTTTCAACCTCGAGATACCTATCGTATCTGGTTGTGGTATGACATGGTTATTGAACATGACTACGTTCGTCCACATGCATGCCAAAGCTCAACTCGTCGAGAAGATTAAGTAGTAGACTTACGACATAGCTAATATGATTCTGAAATGATGTCTTAAAAATATAGCACATTTAATAAAACAAAATATAATTATGTTTCATTTATTATTTCATTGATCTGTACTTAAAGCTATTTTACAGCGTTATTAAAAAATATAATACTTATGTTAAGTATATATAGTAATTACAAATGCAAAAAATTTTGTACATAAGATATTTTTGTCAAGAATATTACCTTCAAAAACAGCTTTTACAGTTTTATTGTTGTTATAAATTAGCGCAGTTTTCATCAGCTTATCAATCGGCTTCTATTTCGATAACGTTATATTCATTGTATATTTTGGAGGTCTTTGTTGGAATATATCTATTAAAATATTTATTAGTAATTAATATATTATCCAAACCTACTACGTATGAGAAAAATAATATATATAATTACTTTCGTTCTCATTTTGTCTCACTTTTGCTGTCTCACGCTGCGTGTATTATTTAAAGAATTTGGTAGTATTAATTTGCATACATAAATATATTGAACATTCTAATCCAGAAAAAACAGATGCCAGGCAAGCTAACATTGTACGTAATGTTTTCACAGTTTTCACATTTTTGCTGTATTTACTTGTGTATTGTAAGAAGAGTGTTTAAACAAACATATCACGTTTTATACGTCACAGTAAATTGCTGGGTTAATGAATAATTACATGTCAAATCATATTTTTACCTATGCTTAACAACTGGTATATTTTAAAAATTGTTCATGTCAAGTATATACTATGGTATGTTTTCTTACTATTCTTAGACTTTGATAGCCATGTGATTGCATTGGCCCGATGCAGCTGTGATGGTAAGAAGCGGTTTTGTAGCGAAAAGTAAGTTAGCATAATATATTTTATGAGAAAAGTAAGCAAACACTCCATGTAATGATAAGTGAAAACTGACTTAATGACGATATTATTTTTTACCTCAATATGTACAAACTGCTATGTTTCTGTATCTTTAGTTTTATCGGTTGTACAAAAAACATTACTGTTATTGCGATAGGAAGAGCCTGCTGAGTCTTTTGGATATGAAAACGTCCGCATGGACACTTACGAGTAAAATCGTGCGATTGTATGACATTTTCAGCAGCACTATTTAAGCTGTTGCGATTCACATACTACTTGTACTATCAATCAAAACTAATTGTACGGATAATATGGCGTTACTCTATACTTGTTTTATTCTCTGGACATTAGGTCTTTTAGTTACGGCAAAGGCTGCTCGTGCCCTTTAATGGGATTTAATCCGTAAAAATATTTATGATTAAAATTTTACAGCGGCGCTTTATACAATGTTAAAGTATATACTTTTATATCTTTGTCCTAAAATTGACTAACATATTCCAGTTTACAATATATAACATCTTGAAATTTTTAACGACCAGTGTCGTTCTATTCAGTCGTTACGACATTGCACTTACTTATTTTAACTTATTTTTTAAATCTTCACAATTAATTTAGGCACGAATATTATCTACTAGCATATATTGGTCGCATTACATTTGAGAAATCTGTAAATATTAAAGAAGCAGCATTAAACATACAATTTAAACACACGCAAAACTTGTCAATTGACATAAATTAATAACAGAAATTACGTTCTACAAATAAAGTTTTAAAGATGCAGTTTATTATACAAAATAAATTATATTGTACTAAAATTAAAAACAATATGTGCGCTTTGAAATTTTATATCACAGACAATTTTTAAATATTGTTTATATTGTTTTGCCAATCGCGTATTTATTAAATATTCGTATAATGTCACCCACGCATTCTAAATGGCATGACAAAATACATTGTGATCAACGTATAACTAAAATAGTGATTATTATACTTGGTCAGTGGTTGATTTCAAATATATTTTGATAGAGATGCAATGGTATTATTGTTTCAACTCTATATACACAAGACTTAGTCCTAATATTACATCATTTCGTTGCTAGTGATGGTACATGCCTTCTATAAGTTTTATAATAAAATAATAATCATAATTCAATGGTTAATAATATTATATCAAAAATATCTTTGTATAGGTAGCAAAATATAAAAGATACTCCTTACATACCTCTTAGAAAATAGTTGAACAGATATACTGTTCTTACAGTGTGTGATGTATGGTTGGTATGTTTCATATACTACATAATTAATAAAACTATTCATTCAGTAATTAAATAATATAATTCTTAGTTTAGGACTTGATGGCGTAGCGCCTAGAGCCTTCTTTTGATAAACGCACAAGTTACGCAGTTAACCCTATAAATAGTTTTTGGATGAGCGACAATATTTTTCAAGTTCCTCCGTGTTTTAAAAGGTAAGTGAAGGCGTCGTTCTGCTAGAATCTAATGGAGTCGTTAAAATCACCAATTTGCATTAGGCCCTGTGTGGTTTTACTGTCCTATTGCTTTGCTACATGGTATGCCTTTGGTCTGCAGTGGAAAGTAAGCAGGTTAATCTATCTCATAAAAACTGTGACAAAGCAAGATATCTACGAGTAATACAGTGCTTTACGTGAAAGATACGATACTAGAATAAGTTATGTTATGACATGACTATTATTTTATAGACTTATTTTTTTGTTATTAAAGTTTCTTGGGAGTGAATTAGTAAAACTGTGGCACATTGTTGTTACAAAATAGTGTAAACAGCCCTTAATACATTGTACGTTTAATATGTACCGAAATAACTATGGATCAAATTGATATCTCGTTATAGTAAGTCTAGAGTGAGAAGTATATGCACTATCAGCAATTACTATAAGTATTCTCAATAGTCATCAATTATACATCCATGAATATATCAGTCAACTGAACAAGGAATAAGTAACTATTAAAATGAGTTTCTTTTATACAGATCAGCTAATTATCTAAAGGTGGCATAGTTAGGCAAAAGTGCGTAAGCATCAGTCAGAGTGGAGATAATAAGTCCCTAGTGTATTTAATGTGAAGCTATTAGGCTCTTTTTTTAATCAGTTGTTCTACCCTATTCACGCGTACTTTTGCAGGCGTCACGCAATAGGGGTGTGCAATTCCTAATGAAAAATACGACTGAACGCGTCCACTCAGCGCAAATATTGGACGTTTGAAGTAAACATCTTGTATAACTTTTTTCAAAGATTACTTTAGGGTCGATTAGGCTAACGCTTGTGAACGAGTGGTGATAAGCTAGCTATACATCTCAACTGAAACCTAGCAATATTGGACAAAGTTCACAGGGTAGAGTAGGTGGCGCTGCGCGGAAGGGCCAGCAGGCGCAGGGCAGTCAGCGAGTTGGCGCCGCCGGGAAACCTGAGCAGGGGTCTGCTCGAACGTCCTGAACAGCCGGATTGCTTCTCGTGGGTCAGCCGGCGGTTCCCGCGTTCACTGACACGATCTCGTCGCCTGTAAAAATGAACATCACATGTAAAACAGATAAAAAATATTTTGAATAACATTATTAATGAATACATGATGACCTATATGGTGTTAAGGTTAGAATTCGGTACACAGAGTTCTGGGTTTTATCCTCGGTAGGAAAGACATTTGTGTATATATATATATTTTATGTAGATATTTATTATTAGATGTTAAGTATCCATAGTACAAGATAAAATTGGGTCTAGTTGCTTTTATGAAAGGCGGTGGATACTTTTTATTCACCTAACTATACTTCAAAAATTTCCGCTTGTTAATTTATTCTGAATATAAAATATAGAAGACAAAAGGTAATATTGCATTTAAATGTCGCTGCCTTAAGTAACACATCAAAGACTGTTTATAAGAACTTCAGTGTGGATACTTCAGTCCCAATTCTAACTTACAGTTATGATTTTACTATAGTTGTGATATGTTTTTCTACAAAAAATAAGCTACGGATATTTGTATATATTTTTTAAAATACATCTAATTATTATACACAAACAAATTCCAACATACTTTGAGAACATACAAGGATAATTGTTTCCTAAGTGACTCTCTCTGACTGAATCCTCATACAAAACAACTTATCAGGTTAAAAAGAAAATTCATACAAAACATGTACTAAAAAGCCTAATGATTGTAATTAGAAATGTTACCAAAAATGTTGACATAACCTAAGCGTGTTATTTATAGATAGCAAGGCAGGTGGTTTGGCTAGAATACCAGCAGCTGTCGTGCAATGCAACCGTCTCAATGGAATTTCTCTGCACCTTTCTATTATTATTAAAGGTTACCTGTGAGGGTGCTCATAGAACATATCCTTAACAAGGTTTACATTATTTATCAAATGTTTAAAAGCATTTTTAAACATTTCAGTTGCATCTCTTTAGATCGCCACAGTAAGTTTATTTTTTTTATACACTTTGTAACGGATTTAACCACTATGAACCCTGGCACAAGAGGACATTCAATAACAGTTTAATGACTGTTGTGTATACTGATGATTGCTAAAAAGGTAATCAAAGTGTTTTGATATTTGCTGTGTCAAATCAAGTAACGAGGACTTTTCTAGACGTACAACTAACTCATTTCGTGACACACATATTCGTTTTGGTAACGGTTTCTTAGACAAGTAAATCATGCAGTGTAAAAGTGGCCTTGAGACAAAGATCCATCATTTCAGCCTATTATGTCCTTGCTGATGGAAGGCCTTCTCTAATGATTCCCACGTAGGCCGATCCCTAACAGTTGACATGCATCTGCTACCCGCCACCTTAACCAGTTCATCTGGTTGAGGGTCGGTCTACGCTTTGTTTTACGTTAAGCGGACACCACTCTAGAACTTTTCCACTCCATCGGCCAAAGATTTAATGAAAACAATTCTCAATCCGCTTAGTAAGACGAATATTTATTCAATATGTTTGAACAAACCTTCTCTTAAAAGGCCCGATTCAGCCGCTTGCCCATTGTTAATATTGTTTTGACGAAGATGCCCATATCGCCCGCGGTGAGTCCCGCCCACCCACTATGCTGAACCCAAGTCCTTTGCCTCCAGCCGATTTTGTAAATCGTACCTGGAAAGTGAAATGAAATATTGTAACATTATTTAAAATGTATATCTATAAGTACTAAATTATTTATTGGGTCTGTGTAGATGTAGAGTGCCTTTTTTGCTATTACCAATTCTATCCTGTCATATTGGTACCTAGTATTATAAATGAACTAAAATGAAAGTAAAAAAATACTATGTCAAGAGTGTACATTATCTGCAATGTTAATCATATCTTAATAAGGTAAGCATTATACGTCTACCCATTTAAAGATATGAAAATCAACGATTGGCTTATTCTAAAAATACTTGATTTAAATTTAACTATTCGCTAACATACCTCGAACGTATGTGAATCTCTCGGTTCCGGCGCCGGTGGTCGTTTATTTTGTGCTGATGACGGCGGTGCTGGCGGTGGGCGTGCAGACCTCGGCGTTGCACTGACGCGCAATTCCGCAACACAGGTGCGCAGCTGTTGCATCGGCTCCTGTCGCGCCTGCACGCGCGGCAATCTGTACGGCTCCTCCACAACCTCTGTGAAGCCTCTGACGTAAGCCTGCTGTAACCATTCCTATATACGGGCACATCCAACTCCACATTTTCACTGTAAGGCCGCGACTCCTTCCTTCGCTATTATTTTTCCTCCTTTCCGGGACGTAGTGAAATCCACAATATCTCTACTTTCGTCCTCTTGACTTATTAAGGGCACGCTCGCGAGGCGCAGGGGAACCTTTGTGGGCTCGATAGACGTTTGGGGAGCTACACCGTCGACGTAATGTCGCCGATTGCCGAGGTGGTGATGGCGAAGGAGGTTGCCGAACGGCAGTTGGACTAGGAACGTAAAAAGTTGCAGGTTGTTGTTGGGGTGGTGCTAATACATCGTGCGCTGACAGGGCTCTTCTGCGTAAGCCTCCACCGAGTTTTCCAAGTGCTCTCAGCAAATCTGGTGCTCCACTGGTCACTCGCAGTGATGCGGTCGTGTAGACTTTGCCTCGATGCCTAAATGAAAGTTTTGAAGGCGGTGCTGGAGAGCACTGTGGAGGATGTCGGGGTGGCGAGGGAGAGCAGCGTACGGGACTTGGTTCCCTGGTTCCTGACCCAGGACGTAATCTAGAACATCTGCGTCGTAGTTTGCGCCAGCGTTGAGACAAGTTTGCATTCCAGCTTTCTTCTGAAAATGAAAAAAGCAAAACTGTTTGAATCGACGCTTATAAGTGCTTGAGCATTATACTGCAATTACGAAGGCCCGTATGAGGGCAATACCTAGTCAATTGACGTTCATTATTATTTGCATATTAGAGCGTCGGTGGCTCAGTGGTGTGGACTGTCGCCTTCTTACCAGAGGGCTGGGGTTCAAATCCGACACGTACAATGTATTTTCGTTTTTCAAAAATATATGTACGTTATCCGACGCTCTTACGGTGAAGGAAAACATCGTGAGGAAACCTTCATGCACGCCTGCGAAGAGATTCGAAGGTTGTGTGTGAAGTTGTCCAATACGCACTGGGCCCGCGTGGATGACTAAGGCCTAATCACCCAATACGGGTAGGCTCGTGCCCCTCGGTGGGGACGTTTATGAGCTGATGATGATGATTATTTGCATGGTATAAGATATTTAGTAGCAACAACAGTAGCCAGTATGTTTTTTACATACGAGCCCCACGGGTATTAAAGCTCCAGTATAAGTTTAGTGCTAGTGGAAGAGGCTCACTTCTCTTCTGTACTACACTTGACTTCTCCGATTGTAGTGAAGTTTCTTTGAAATTGAGAATCTTTTCTGCAGTTTCTGTTAAAGAAAAAGTTGGTTAAATGTCCGCGTTTGTTTGTTACCTATTTAACCCATTCTATTCCATTGAACGCCGAGAATTCAGACACAATATAAAATCTATTGTGTCTGGCTGGCGGTCAAAGGGTTAAGGATACTTAAATACTCCTAAACTGTCCAAATGTATGAATGTTGTAAGAAGTCCAGACCTGAAACTTTCGGGACTATCCTCACTTCGAGGTGTAACACGATAAACGAACCAGGTTATCTAACAACGATTCGGCTTTGGCCTACCCGTACACGTATTGATCAACTCGTAGGAGAGTGGAACGGTTAAAACTATGATGTCTTAGTTCAGTAATCGCCTGTAACCTTTCTTGTTAGTGTCCGCATCAGAGGCGTAGTCATGAGTGCGGGTTGGAGGCTGTGCAGGCGGGGCTGGTGCGGCGAAGCTGTGACGAAGCGGCGTCATCCGGAGCAACCGCGGTCGATCGCCCCCGCCGCGCGAGCCCCAGGCCGGAGCACCCATTATTGCCAGCGCTGAAATGTAAGCAATCAAAATGTTACACTTATAATAAACAAATTGAAAAATAATCTGGAACTAAGGAAATAAACATGAACACTCCATAATACAATCCGTATTTAAAAGAAATTGATATCTGCCGTAACTTTACGACTGTTCAGTAGTGAAGGAATAGTAATACAATTATTAAATATATGTACCTAATCCTAATACAGTATGGAATTTTTTAAATTTTCACCCATATTTTTAAATTTTCTTTATTATTTATACAAGCAATGCAGGAGACATGTTTGAGACCTTGAAATATATCGCAGATAATATATTATAAGAAAAAAGTAAGAAAAATGTTGAACTCCTTGAGCTAAATTTCTTGATAATTGTATTTACGAATTTTGTCATCCATGATAATTATACCTACATATTCGAGGTCAATAGAACTCTTACTCGGAAATGTTCTTTATTACCCTTAATTACCGTGTTGTATTACATTTGTGATCAGTAGTGTAAAGCAGAGTAAGGTACATATAATAACTATATAAAAATACTGTAATAATCGTATAGATTTTAATAATTATGAAGTATGTAAGATATTTACACTACTAGGTATTACTAGCTTTTAGCACAAGGCTTCGCTTTAATTAAATTCGGGGTAACACAGTTCCCCTTTCCTAGTTACGCAAACAGAATATTATTTTTACACTGCTGTAGATGATATAATACGTCTATCCACCGATTTCCGAAAAAAATGAGACAACTTTTGGCAGAACGCTCCATTCGAATTTACACCCCTCCCATTTAAGGGCAGTGGGGGTTCGAGTTAGACCAAAAGTTTGCCTATATCCGTTTTCAGGATACCATTTATATAACAAATTTCATCAAAATCCGTTCAACCGTTAAGGCGTTACAAATAAACAGATAGGCAGACTAAAAATTACTTTCGCATGTATAATGTAATAAAATGTATGGATTACTAAGTAATTTTGCTTTTTCAGTAGGTATACCTTTGACTGTTTGTGTTAGATTACTATTTATAGTTCTAAATAATTTAAATAAAGAAGAGAGCTCGTCGCATTTTGGTCATCTCCGACTTAATTTAATATATATTTAGGTATTCACACAAAGTATTTAGTTCACAATCGTAATGTTAGTTATATACGTTAGAAGGATTTTTTTTATAATCCGTATACCAGTCACGGTTCACTGAATTTACAACAGAAGAAAGCCGAGTATCTCCAAAATCAGATTTACAAATTCAACGCTAAAAATAGAGAAAACACTTATCATTGTAAGACGCTAATGTTAAATTTAGTTACGGCTTAATTGCAGTTATTTGTTACCATAGTGCCTCCACTATTCAAATGTTTAAGGATTAATTGGGGCATGGTTTCTTTCAGAACGAGTAGTATCACTCATTCATTTTTAAATGTGAGAGTACGTTTTAATCAAATTAAAATGCTAAGTTTCAGCAGAGTTGTTATTATAATGGTCATTCATTGATTACAAAACATAAATATTTTTTCTGTGAGCTGTAGATAGATTACGACATGGAATAAAACTTAATACTCATGCACTTCATTTTGGATATTACTAAAAACTTACAATGTACATACTTTGTAAGTCATTAGTAATACAAATATTTGATCCTATAAGCATGCATTGCTTTCTGTAGCAATTTTGATGTCGAAGAACAACTTCTGGAATTACCTCAAAAATATCTACACGTATTCTGTTTGTTTGAAATCATAGTCTATATATGTGCAAAGAACAACTAGTGCTATAAATGTCGCCCCTTTACGTAGATGGCTTGTTAGTATATAACAAATATATTGTCTTTATCTCGTGGGTACTTTACATTTTGAGAGTGTCGAAATTCCATATATATTTTTTATTGGATATTTTTTCTCATAGCCCAGTTGGGAACCTGTTTAGGAGAAGTTTTAAAGTAAATAGACGTCAATATATCCATGTTTAGAGTGTACAGAGCACAAACATTGACTACGTTAGCGACTCCCACATGGCGTGGGTTTAGGTCAGCAAATAACCAACGTCCGGTGATCAAAGGGCTTAATGCATAACTTCAACCGGATCGCTACTAAATATGGCTAAGCTTGTCCTTATTTTACAAAGATAAAATATTTTTTGTTCTAAATTTGATACGTTAATTATGGTTGAGGCGTAAATGGTAAGGTCATGCGATAAGCTGCAAGTGAAGTTACGAGTTGAATATACGAGTATTAATTGACGTTGTTTAGTTTATTATTAATTATACCGCCACTGATCAATTTGGATGGACTTAAAGTAGATTTTTTCATAATATTAAAATCAAATATTATAACTCAATAATATTGTGATGGAATTTAGTATGGGAATATATGTCCGCAGCTATTTAAGGAATGTTTCAATAATATACCAAAATTGTGGGGAAGAATGAAAAGTATAATTTAAAACGTTATTGATTTAATTTGTAAAAGTTCCTACGCAAAGGTTATCGACCCAAGCTGAATCACGAAGTCCAAAAATTATTATGTACGTTTTTATATCACCTTATAAGGCATACCGTAAATTATATTTAAGGTGTTAACAGCATTTACGTATTTTCCTCTAACCTATATGCTATTATTATTTCGACGGTTTGAGCTTCTGTGTCTGTGAAATATTAAGACCCTCTCAGAGTTAGTGGCGCGAAATCTTTATTTAAAAAGCGTATTTAACAAAAAACTTTATTGACGATTCGATACTATCTTCAACAATAAAAAATACTAAGTGTTGTACGAAAGCACAAGAACAAGCAAAAGTTGTACTCATTCTTAACTATTAAATACAGTAATTGTTAAATTTGCACAATTAAAGAATAAAGAATATTAATTTAATGCATTATATATTAAAACAATGCAGGCGCTGGGGCACGACGCGCTAGTCGGTGCTGTACCGTTGCGGATATCCGTTCGAGCGTGAGATTCGTATCGCCCATACTAAGTAACTTAACAACAAAAACTAAGTGTGGTTCTCTTCGGCAAGAAAATATAGCCTTTTCTATTTTTTTTTATTTATTCATGATCTACTCGTAGTGAAAAGCTTAGGTGTTAAGCATACTTCAATAACTATATATTTAATAACTATAATAGTTGAATGGAAGGGCAGAGTAAAAGTGTAATCAAAATTCCACATATATCGTTTTTGATATCACTAGGTGATAGACTTGGTCATGAGTCATCTAGGAAGGTACCACCGCTGCCTCAGGGCAACTATATGAGACAACCTCAGTTTTCAGCTGTCATTGGGTTATGAGCAATGTAGCCTCTTTCTACGAGCAAATAATGCTTTCTAAGGAAGAGGTAGAGCATATTAGGGAGGAGGATCCGCTTGCGAGTGCGAACAGGCGGCGGAGAACTGGGCGTAGGAGATGGTAGTGGCACCAAGCTTCGCTCGCCTTAGTAGGGGATGTGGATAGCGGACTGAGGGCATCTGCTATTACACATTGTACAGCCCCTGCGAATATGGGAATAGTTATGTATTTCTAGACCTCCTGTATTTTTTCAATGCTGATGATTTCCAGAAAGCAGCCTATCTCAATTTAAAAAAACCCGCTCGTACTTGCTAAAAAATAAGCACTATTAGGTTAACCCGTTAAATCAACACTTCACCTCGCGTGCACGTTGTAGTCAACATAGAAATTATATCTTCAAAGTCTGTTATGCTTCGGTAACCGTGTCTAGATGGATAGCCCTTTGCGGTCTTGACACGATTCGCCATAGCCCGGTAGGTAACTGCTAACGACGTGAGGCAATGAAGGTAATGAATGGTTATTAATATCATCGGGAGCGCGGATGAGCGCAATAGCATTAATCTCCGGGGCCGCGGTGCTGTGGACACGAGATGTAATTAAATGCCCCGGGAGAGGGCGAGCTTTATTGCCAATAGACGAGCACACCAACGAAAACAAGCGGTCATTCGGTCCCCAAATTGGTTCTACGAGTTAACAGTTGAAACAAAAAGTGGGTATGTTAATTTAGATTATACAACTCTAATTGATTAGAGTTATTTATTGACAAAGAGAAATGTTAGATACAAACAATTTGAATAATCGTTTAATCCGTCATGTATTATTGTATCATTATTATTAATTGTATTGTGATGAGTACACCTGCGCGTCGGTGGCTCAATGATGTGGACTGTCGTCTTCCTACCGGGAGGTCTGAGGTTCAAATCCCGACACGTACCAATGTGTTTTGAATTTTCGAAAATATATGTACGTTATCCGACGCTCTTACGGTGAAGGAAAACATGTGAGGAAACCTTCATGCACGCCTGCGAAGAGATTCGAAGGTTGTGTGTGAAGTCGTCCAATCCGCACTGGGCCCGCGTGGACGACTAAGGCCTAATCACCTATACGGGTAGGCTCGTGCCCCTCGGTGGGACGTTTAATGAGTTGATGATGATGAATACACCTGGTTATTTGAAAGGTTGAAAGCTGGTGACACATAATACAGGGAACTTGTATTATATAGTATTGTAGGCACCAGACATGCACAAGCGATATGTGTGTCAATACTATTTGTCGTGTATAATTAATACACGACAATTAGTATTGCTAGCAAGTGTAATTTTTTGTTATGAGAATATAAAAATGCCCACTGAAAATGGAAATTCATGCTCTACCATATAGTGTCAACAATATATATTTTTCAACAGTAATTCCACTACATATACTCACTTACTATTTAGGTACATTTAATTTTATATGGTTAAGTATTTAAAAGGTATTGAAGGTTTGTCTCCCGTCTGCAATACCATGTATATAATGTTTGAACTATATATTGATTTTCATTTTCATTCAGTATTTTTAGCAGTCGGGTAACGTTTATATTTTGATCATGTTTTCTATTTAAGACGTTTTATTTAATTAATAGTTAAAAGTTCAGAGTCAGAGCACAGTGTTATATATTTTCTAAAAATAGCACATTTAATCTCAATATTTCGTAAACGAAGCGTTGTATCGAAAAACGGTTTTCATACACTCATATTATTTTTGAAAGACCTATTCACCGATACAATTCGATGGAATTGAAAAAAACGATTTTAGAAAATGGCGTTCTAAATTCGCCATTTTAAAATTTGCCTTTAAGGAATTAAGAAGTCCGTCAATCCAATAGATCAACAAAGCCATCTGGCTGTTATAAAATAAAATAAACTTGTATGTAGAGACTTCAAAAACTTTATTACCTTAAAACCGAGATTTTATTGAACATCTTTTTAAAAAACTCAATTTGTACTGACTCAATGAAATGAATGTACACATAGTTAACTGCATACATCACAGTTTATCCAATTAGGTTCTGGCGGGTTCCTGAGCGTAGGTAGCGCAACGCGGGAAGTGAGAGTAGCTCATCTAGCTGTTAAATCGCATGGCGGCATTAATTTTCAGCGGTCCGTTGCCTCCGAATTGGTGCACTGGTCACTGCTCTTCCGGTGAGTGCGCGGGCTCAGCTCGCTACGGTCTAGGGAAGAATTGTGCTCTTTGTTGTCAGTTTTTGTGGCGGTTTCGCGGATATTTTGCGGTGGTAGCCACACACCTTTTATTAAAGTGGAAGTAATTTGTGACAACATTCTTGTAATTTCGCTCAGTTGGATGTGAATTAATGATGTTTCTACATTCTAATTTGAGAAGAGAAAGAGAAAATGGTGAATCCGTAACGGCAAACGAAGAATGCTGCACTGATTTTTTAGACTGTGATCTTCAAAAATGAGTGCAGAATTTTTCGTTCACCGTTGAGTCAAATTAATATTTTTATAGCCTTTTAAACATTAGCAGAATTTTTGGTTGGGAATGGAAAGTGTAAAAGTTCACTTGCAGTATTCTTTTATACGCTTCAGTTTTTATATTACGAGCTGTATATATTTAGGTACATAGAAAAGAAAGATTATCGAAACAAGGCTGTCAGAACAAGTATCGATGTCTCTAATTAAAAGCTGGGAACATATTTTCTATAATCTATTAGAAAGTGCTGTTAGCGACAAGTGACTCCCACACATTCATATTGATATTAATTAGAAGTTACCTCGGACGTACAATGATTTAATTTTAAAATAGGTTTAATAAATGATTTATACCTAATATAGTAGTATAGGTTTCAAGCAAGGAGGTTGGATCTGTACTGGACCTGGAATCTGTTTTATAATTAGTTTGTATTTAGCAGATTTAAATTTGTTTTAATTACAGAGAGATTGTCGACTGTCTAGGCGCTTCAATTTCATCTAATTCTCGAGTCCTAACGATTATGCTTTCAGTGTGGCTATGTTTCAGGCTGAAGAGTGAGACAGGCATTAAATACGGGAATTTAATTTAACCATTGAAAACTTGCGAACATCACGACACAGAAAACAAAATTTAGAATTGGTAAATAGAGTCAAACAATTTGTTGATGATCGATAATTTTGAGTGAGGTTAATCAACAGTCAATCTTTAGTTTCATACGAATAATACCTGTTCAATCAATATTTTTTCTTACCATAACGGGCTGCAAAGTATGCCAAAACGGTCAATAGAGTATTCAAAGAATACCGTATTTGTTCTTTTGCCAAAACAAATATAAAAACAACATGCTTATTTAATAAATTGTTCCCTCATGTTAAGTAATGGCATATGTTCCCCAGTCGACAATAAGTTGCGATAATATCAGCCGAAAGGGCATTTGTGGAGGGTGCATTGATTGTTCACACAACGCGCCACATCGAGCTCAAGTGGTTACCGATCGCTTGTATGACCAGCCATATTTGTTAAGCAAACGAAATTCCATTTCAATATCAACCTTATGCCTATTTGAACAAGACCTTTATTTTAGTCTAAAAGTCCAATAGGGCAGCTATAAGCCCGAAACCATTAGCGGCCCTTTTCATGGAAATTCAAGAGCATCGGCAGAATAAAAGGAAGTGGAGAAGCAAAAAATACACCATCCGTTACAGATAGGCCAATTAGAAGAGTCATCAAGTGTAGATACGCTGGATAATTCACCAGGGAACCAGCATTGGTAAGAACATTTCCCGGATGTGATTTAGATTGTGTGTAGGTACGAGTAGTGGTAAGTTAACTATGAAATCCCAAGTTTTTTATTGATTTAGAGGAAACAAAAGACTTTGGGAAAATCATTTGATTTTCCTGTTATATGTTCTTGTTAGCAGCACATATCAAAGCACGTTCATAATTGCATTTAATGTGGTTTGTTTGTTGTGATGGTTACACATACAAAATAAAAAGTACCTTATTTTTGATGTAATGACTATTCGGCAGGGAAAATAAAGTTAAATAGCAGGAAACGAACACTGAACTTTTTATTTCCGTGCCATTGTATATAACTACGCCCGTTAAAAACATACAAACTAGTAAATACCTATATATTTTGTCTTATTATTAACTGTCATTTAGGCTACACCGAAGAAAGTTGTTACATCAAAACTCGTACAGTAATGTTTTCGATTGTTTGACTTACAAATTATAACAATGTTTAGAAAATGTTACAATGAAATATTAAATAATAACCAAACCATTGAAATTAAAACTCGTGTTTGAATATTTGTTATAAACGTTTGATGATCGATGTCTTATCAGGCAGCATAAACGTAGCATAGAAAATTAACAAGACGAACGGCTAAGGATCTATCAGCTTAATTAGCGTCGTCTTCCAGTATTAAGCAATGAGCTGCAAACCGCAATTGGGTACAATAGCCAATGTTGACCACATCATGTGGTCAACAGTTTAGTCATGTTTTCCATCCTTGACTATTCTATGGGTTGTATTGTTAAAATATTTATGGAGTGAATTATAACGGGTCCGTGCCCATGTTGCGCCCACACTTATTAACGAAACTGAGATTTATGCGTAACTACGCGAGCGATAGTGGCACAATAGGCCCTACGGAATGTGAACCGCGTCTCGTTTACAACGCTATGTTTGCCTTGCCTTGAACTATAAGCGACACGCAGGACATGCGAGCCTTAAGTCGTTCTGTTAATTTTGTTAACATTCAACGACTTATTCAATGGCAGGTTTTTTTTTCAGTTTTGGTAATTAAAGACAAGGTGGCGTCTATATAAGAAATATAGAATCGAATAGAGTCACAGAATACACGAAGTACATAAATGAAAAATTAAAACAATATATTTTCCAATCTAAGGATTATCCTAGGTTATGAAAAAAAATATATTGTTGTTGTGGGGGATGAAATAACATATATAGTTTATACTATTTTTTAAAAACTGTTAAATAAATGATATCAATCTTTGGAACTAATTATATCAACCGAAGTTAATAGGCACATGGAAATAGACGACCAAATGTGAATTAAGCTTTCAATTATTTGTAGGTAGTAGAGAGTAAGTTTTTTATTTCTATGCTTAGTTCTAAAGCTAAAACAAACACTGTTTATTGTTTTGCTTTTCTCACACTATCGTGTCATGCAAGCGTATTTTTTAATAATTCATATAAAACCAGGTCTTAAAGAGGCAACTACGCAAAACAAATTAACGGAATAACGAAAGCAATTTCATGCTTAAAACAGCGAATACGTCTTTCTAAATAACCATTGTCTGTCAGTAAGCAATTTGGATGGTCGATATTTCTTCTTTCGTTTAACAAGTGGGACGGGTACGGTACAGCTCGTCATAGCTCATCATAGAACTCACCAGTTCATAATGCTGTTTGCCGTAGAATTAAGAAACCGACCGAGTTCTACATTTGAGCTCATCGAATGAAGCTTGGAAATTGTGGTGCGATTACAACGAGTAACAAATAAACTCCTTTTATGAATTTATTTCATATTGTATTGATGTAATAGATCATACTGTTGTTTGAAAATTTGACATAGCTTTTGTGCTGCATTATTTTATATTAAAAACTTAAAATAACTTTTCATTTTATATTTGTAGGAATGTTTATTATCAATACTAGCTTGCTTTCTGGTAAGTCGAGATATATGATTATACTTTTACTACAATAATTTATGAACCTTGTTTGCTTAAAAGGCATCGCAAGTCCGAACATTTACATCATTCTAAAGTTGAATAATGGAAATCATTGCATTCCTTTTCTCTTTAAACACATAAATAATTATAAAAATAGAAATTGTTTTATTAGTAATTTAAAGCGGCTTTTGTTTGCGGTGGGGTGTAGCACCGGTAAAAATTCGCCCGAAGCACAATAAGCCGACATTTGAAGATTTTGAACTTCAACCTTTGTAATTTAAACGATATGGGAGGTACCACCACTATTCATTTCGTCATCGAGGTACGATAAAGCGCGGCGTCCTGTTTTTACGACAAATTTATTATATAATAGTCGATGTATATTTATTTCTTTTATAATTATAATATAGAAATAAGTTGAATTTTCTTTTTGACTGATTGACTTAGTGATAAAATACCAATAAAGTGGAGTAACGTTGTTTTATAATGTATCGTAGTCACTTGATACAAAAATTTAAACACCAAATTTAATTAGCAGCAAATAAATATTTACAAACATTGTGGTATACTAACTGGTTTTTTTTGGGTTCCGAAGTCTTCATCTTGGAAGTCTGTTTATTTAAATAAACAGTGTATTGAGTGAGATGTCTCTACATTTTGTAATTGGCTTACAGTTGTTCGATACTGAAGTTTATAATAAGAAACACAATTGGCATAACATTAAAGTAATGTAGGTACTTTTTATTACTCCAATAGAATTTGAAAATAGGCAACGAGATGATAAGGAGAACAATACACTTAGTGGTTCATGTGAAACAACCTAAACGCAATACCTGACGTAATCACAAGTCGTTATTCTTTAACGAAAATGACTCAGCCTAAGCTGATACCTACTGGTATTATTACTAAACCCAACTTTAACCAATTGGAATACATTTAATACCTGAGTATTTTATCACGACTTTGCCTAACTTGCGTTGTATAATCGGGGTCAGAAGAAGTTTTATCCTGTATGTTTCATAGACGATTAAATCATTTGTATAATTTAAATTACTACTAACTATATTATCGCCCTATAAGTTATTGTATAGCACAAACGATTACTAATAAAGATATAAAAACATCTATTTGCCTCCGGATACTCGAATTTGAATGCAATAACATTAAGCTGGCAGCAATAATGAAAGCATTAAAATATGAATTAATTAATGTGTATATTCTCTATCAGATATGGTTGATTGAATGATTATAGAGAATCTAACATTTAACTGGTAATGTTATTGTAATGTGTGGAGGTAATTTCGTTATAATAACGTCATTAAAGACTGCAAATGAGATAGTGGGCTGTATGATGGGTGATTGACGAAGGCAAGTATCACCACACTACAGTGTATGTGGGTTGTTTTGGTGGCGAAACAGTTAAAAGAGCGTAATAATTAATTCACCATGGTTACCAACTTATGGTAACTCATTTAACAATTTAACATATTTCATAAAAATGTGTCCTTGTTTTCGCTTGCTATAAAAATATCAATAGTTTGCCATAAAAGTTGAAATAGTTATTAAAATTATTGTGAATTGGCCATAACTTTTATTGCTTTCATACTTAAGAGGTTAGTTAGTATTCCGATATTTAAAAAAATATGTTGCCGCATAATCTTATCTAAAATAATTTGTCTGATGAGGATAGTATTTAGTTACAAAACTTGGATGTTATTGTGCGTTCATAAAGATAAAAGTTATCAAGGACGTGGCATTGATGATTAACTTAATTATATTACCAAGTAAAAGCTCCATGAAGGATGTCTCGTCCGCTTAGTGGTAAAACGATTAGAGGTTACAAAGTCAGGCGTTGTCTATAAGTAGATTAAGCTGCACTCCTTATCTACAGTGCAGTAATCTGGTATGTGACTTCCTAACATGCTGGTCCGTTACTGAAAGCAAGCTTTGTTTGCCTTTATTATCCAGCGTGGGAGACCCGGAATAAACGTCATTGTAATAATTTATTATTCACGGCTTTTGCTTTATTTACCTCAGTAACAACTGCAGGCAAGTAGCAAAAATCCTTGGACTAACGCGTAATTGGTAACAATGTACTTGCTTTTGTAAGTCAATGACTATTAATGCTACATGTAGGTACATGTGTCAAATTTACTAAGTGCGCGTTGTGTAATTCGTACTATTCAATGTTAATTAGATTAAATATCTAACAGACAGACATGCTTATATACAGTTACACCTTTTCCCGTAGTGGTAGGTTCTTATGCCACCTTCTTCAATTTGGGATTGTGACACGCGTCTTTTACTTCTTCGACATTCATTTATTCATTTTAGTTTATAAGTTGGTTTTTGTTAACGCTTTACATGAAGGCATTTGCAGTTGGATCATGAAAGGTCTGACACGTATTTTCATCCAAATTTTCTATACAAAGTAAAATTGTAATTGCTACTTAAGCATGCCTTTGTCAATTTTAGTAACAATATTTGCTATTACTTAACAATGTTCCTTCTATGTTTCATTGATTATTTTACTAAACAATTCTACTCCTAAAATGTCTTACTTTCTTTACTATATGAATTCTACTTATCTTTTGTTATAGTCTTATAAACATTACCCCAAACAATATTCATAATATTAAGTAGAAACATATATAAAGCCTTGGTTTTTGTCTGTTGAAATTTGGAACCATTGTTCTACTCGTAGCAGCTCGTTGTCAAATTTTGCAGGAAATATGATGTACTCAAATTACTTCATTAAGTTTTAAGCTTAACCAGAGCTTTCTAAGCGGCCTTTTTTAAATAAAGATTCTAGTTCACTTGTGCTGTGCTATGTTTCATATTTAACTTGCCACTTGTATGTCTTTGAAATGTAGCCGTCTCTTTTGAAGAGCTTGGAAGCCGGCAGTAACGAACAGAATCGTGAAAGGTTGAGTGCAGTACTCGAATCCATTTGGATTAAATCCATTGCCTGCTGTTTACGTCTGTTGAATAGATCAAGGATTTTCAAGAACAAATACAAAGTTGTTATGTAACTCTGTTAATACTTTTATTACGTATGTTCAAACAATGTCATTTGAATTGTCTTTTCAATTAAAAAAAAAAATATAATAATAATATATTTTAAAAAGAATTTAAAGCTTTTAAGGACATTATGTAGTGGTAAATAACATAGTGGTGATATTTTGTTAGCACCGTCCTATGCTATTTTCTAAAGGTGGTGTTGTATACATGCATTAAATAATTCCTAGCCTCTTTGCTACGAGTATCACCGTTCAATATTCATTCTACATACTTTCTACAGACGTCTAGCCGTCTGTGAGGGGACTGAAGAGATCTGATATTCCTAGTTGTTGGTATAGTTCCTTTATTTTGTATACAAATAAAATATATATAATATATATATATATAATATATATATATATATTATATATATATATATATATAATATATATAATATATAATATATATAATATATAAGGGAAAAAGGTCATTGACGTACCAACGTAGACAACTTTTTACACATTTCTTCAGTAAAAATATGGAAGCAATGGACGGGTATCTGGCGCAGAATGGGGTGATCTATGTCAGCAAAAGACTGTGATATGTTGAAGAATAGAAAATATATAGATATTGTTGATGGATGGTAAATGATAACCATTATTGATGTGTCAGCGGTAAAATTTAATAACTTGAACGACTTTCAGTACTGAAATGGGAAACTTGTACACGACAAAAGTGTCTCTAGCCACTAGATAAGATAAACGATAGACGTCCATATGTAATTTTTACATAATGGACACATAAAATGTGGTAGATATGTTATATATTTCAAAGTATATAAAATGGGGATCAAACTTTTCGGAACAACAAATATAGAGATCAGCTAGGGTGGCTGGATAGTGGGCGCTATCTTCAAAATCTTTCAAGACGTTAGTTTTAAGTAGAATGTGTGTGGGTGTGTGGCTGTAATTAGTTAAATTTAAAAACCTGTTTGATGGAAAATCTTTTTCTGTTGCGCAAAAGAAAGCACGTACAAAAGGTAAAATTAAATGTCTTCATCTAAAAAGCCGCATGACTATTTTTAGAATAGTTAAAAGCGTATTTGAAAACGCACACTTTCGTTGAACGTAACCTGTTTTTGAATGTTACGATAGTCTTCAAGTCTGTTGTTGACTGTCGATGTGTAATTATCAGTAACAATTGCTTGAACTTTGCGTTTAGTGATAGGCAGTAAGGTTGATAAAAAATATGTTATGCGCGACATATCGCATTACTTTCGTAGCAAGTTATACAAATTTTGCCAGAGACTGAGTTAATGATAAATTAACGTCAAATATATATCTAAAATTGTCTAATATGTACTGTACGTCCCAGTACGCACGAATGTTTTTATTATGGTGACTTGGACAACGAATTGGTAGAGCTATCATCATAAATAAAAGTATAAGACACATACACATACAAAGTCTACAAAACAAAAAGGTTTGTTCGTTAAACTAACTCCGTCAGGCAATACAGAATTTTCTTAATAGTTTCATTAAAATTGGCAAATTGCTATATATTTCATTCAATTATGAAGCGCTAAAAATGAAAGGCGATATTGATTTGACGCATTTTTTTAGAACTCATAATGAATGAAAACCCCACAGATATATACATATCAAAAGGCTGGATGAGAAAAGCGGAGGACCGGATATATGGCCTAGAATGGGGAGATCTGAGAGACAGTGGACTGCGAAAGTTTAAATAGAATAATATGTATGTTTGTGTTTCACAAACTTTACAGT